>WUQG02223859.1:0-21179 GCA_011317285.2 Androctonus mauritanicus
CAAATCGGCGTCGGACAATTCCCTTCCTTCCCTTGTTAGTGCTATAGACACTGTTCATTTATTCTTACAGGCACTGTTATTATGACATTTTTAATTGCATAGAATTTTTTGATATCGACATTTGCACTTATTATTCTTATAATAACGTATGCAGTGACACATGAAATCTTGTTGAAATCCAGAGGAGAATCTGATGTTTCCTGGGTGTACTACTATAAACACATGCCTTGATCTGTTTCAGAACGGTCTTGTGGTTGTCTCAAAATGCTCAGAACGTGTATTGGTTTAGACGGAGTTGTCCACAACGCGTTGTAGTTGACTCACCATTGCCACCAAGAGAAATAATGTTTAGCATCGGTGTTTGGTCGTTTGGAACTGACCACAATGCGTTGTGGCTGTTTTTTTCGGTCATTATGCGATTTCGGTGTTTGGGCGTAACATATATACCGTGTAATATATTAATATATATAATAAATTAATATTATTAATATAATATACATATATATAATACTGCATTATATATATATATATATAATAAATATTTATTGTTATATGTATTACTGAATAGTAATAAATAATATTTTGAATGTATTAACATTAAAAGGTTTCAATATTTAAATGCTCACGAATCCAGTTTAAGAAACGCCGTACTAAAACTTACGAAGGAACTCTATAGGTCCACAAAATTTAGACCTATGGAGGAATACGCTCAAAGTACAGTATCCATACCTAGAAAGCAGTTAATTTAAAAACATCGTAAGAAAACTGACATTTCACAATTTAATTCCCTCATAATAGTCCTATAATACAAGATAATTTCGCATTTTCACTGTGTAAGTTAATCGATACTTGGTTTGATTATCAGTTAACTTGCATAACTTATGGACTCTATCCAGATATTGGGTTGTTGGAATGTTGGAAGTTTTCCAATTTTAAATACGGTATAATAATACAATAATAATAAATTTTAAGAATAATTTATAAATTATATGATTTTTTTATTTTAAAATTCTGTCATTTAAAATTGAAAGTAGACATTTAGAAAAATAAAATCTATCGATATTTTATTTCAATTTAATAAAAATCCTAAAAATAAAATTCAGGGTAATAAATTTTGTGTACATTTTTCAATTTTAAAAATAGATCCAAAAAATATAATACGAAATTTCTCAAATATGATTAATTTTGTCCAGTCAGAATTTGTGAATGGTTTATTATTTGTTTATTTCCTTAATATTTTTAAAAATGACAAAAAAGGCGTCCTATTCAAATAGTAATATATTCAATAAAAAGACTAATATATTAAAATGGATATTCATGTCTGATAATCTATGAGCGATATTAGAATCATCCTTATAAAAAATTAAAATTTAATTTTTCAAACATTTAAAAATTTGTTTCTAAATATTGTAATATTTCCAGAAATAATGTAAATAATTCTTGCTTATTTTTAGTGCTTACTGAAAAAATAAATGCTTACGTTTTCACTTGACTTTTATTGATTGTCGTTCTATACTGCTGTTTATTACTGTATATGAAAGACGAAATTTATTGAAAAAACTCTCAGTTTCCATTGTGAGAATTGAGATATGCAATTTCACTTTTTCATTTACAACTTTTTATGAAATTAAAATAAATAAAAATAATGCTGATTGTGATACAAACTATATGAAATTTAAATACAGTACAGTAGTGTACTTGGTAAAATTTTTAAATCTTGAATAAAGAATAATTTTCGAATAACGCTGTTCATATATCTCTACCAGTAAAATTATCATAAACTAGCAATCTTTATAAATAAATGAAACAGGAAATAAATAAATATTCCTACAACTATACAATACAAAAATCTTTTATAATTACACCATTTATTCTTAATAAAATTTTATAAATCATTACAACAGCCTAAGTTGCTTGCAATTATTTTTTTATACATAAAATTTCTCAAAAAATAAATCTAGTTCTATTTTATTATTTCAATATTAAATTTGAATTTCATAACAGCTGAAAAAATATGTTCTTTTGTTTAAATAATCTTATTTAATTTTTTTTTATTTTTATTATTCATAAACTATTATTCTTTATCCCATTTTCTTATTAAAACCAAAATTATAAGATTCTTAAAAATAAATAAAATTATCTAAATATTAAAAATCATAGAATTTTTTTAGATGTATAGCATTCATATTTTTAAAACAGTAAAAAATGTATATAATAATAATTTATAAATAAAATTTTTGAAAATGCCATAAAAAGAAATTTAATTCAAATAAAACTGAAATAAATAAATCTTTATAAGAGAGATTATCGAAAATTTTAATATATCTTAAATTAAGAATATAAAACTATAATTAGAGTTTAGTTCTATATACTGGTAAGTGTTTTTTATTAACGAATTATTTTTTTAAATATAACCAATAATAGAAATAACAGGAAAATTGTCACAGATAAATAGTGACAATTTTTATTTTAAATGAAATACAGTTTATATTAAATCTTCGATCACTGTGAATAAATGAAATTAAACTCGAATATGATGAATGAGAAGAAATTTCATATTTAGGAACTTATCGAATATTGTTTCAACAAGTTGATCTCTTCAATATCACATTTGGGTTCCGATATATTTTATTTAAATTTTTTTTATTTGCAATAAATCTAATCAAATAACGATATTATTTAAGTACTTGAAATATTTCAGTTCTACCTAAACGAGGTAATATTATCATAAAAATATCAGTTTAAAAATATTAAATTTAGGAAACTAAAAAGTGTTTTCTCTAGCAGGTGTAAGTATACTTAAACGAAATAATGTTTCAAATGAAATTAAAAATATCAAGTGGTACGAATTCGCTCTTACGAAGCCAATTAAAACAGACAGATATAGTATTTATGTTTTTCTTTTATTTAATTCTGATGTTTTTGGAAATTTTCTTTGTAAAAATCTTGAAACTTAGAAGAAAATGAGAATTTTGTACCATAAAGGATTATAAGAAAATGTAAATGAAATACTGGTACACAATATTTAAATTTCATCTCAAACGGTTGGTTAGTTTTTAATTGTGTCGAATCTCAAAAGGAGTATGTTTGGAGGCGGTCATTTCAGGGGCTAACTAACACACGATAAAGACAATCGGAAGATTGAAGGATAAGTTCAACAGGATGGGGATAAGTTTTGGTCCTTCCTGAAAAACTGGAGTAGGACTAATCTCAATTGGAAGATCATAACTATTTCAAAATAAAATCAGAATGATAAAAAAGTATAAGAGGATACTAGAATATCTATACAATAGTCTATATGGAATATATAATTTTAATAAGATTTCTATAGTACATGCGAATATTCTTACTTTTATTACAACTTGCATCTCTTTGAATATCAAAATGTTTTGCACCATTTATAAAAAATCATTGAAATTAAAAAAATGCTTTTAACTTAAAATCTATCAAACTTACAGGATAAAAATGTATGCTAATAACAAATGATTTTGATGATGCAACGTAGTCGCACTTAAGTGCCTGAACTTAATTTGTATTTCAATGATTTCTGGTATAAGCTTATCATAATCTTCAAGCGAATGCGTGCACCTCAGGTTACGAACTACTATCATTATTCATGGTTCATAATGTTTTACCATCAAATATAACATATTTTCATGGACTTTTGGTTTTGAAAGATTTATCTATTAATACTGTTTATTAATCAATACTTAATTTTCTATTTCTGACAAATATATAAGCAATATAAACCTATATTAAAGTTCAGTAGAGAAAACCACATCTAGTTAAAACAATTTCATAAAAGAATTTTTATTTTCACTAAATAAAATTTATTTGAAAAATTCATGTGTCGACAGTAAAGAAACGATTAATCTTAGAAACGATAAAATAAAATGACAAAAGAATTGTATACTTTTCGAAATATTTTCATTTTTGCAAACTAGTATTATGTTTCAACCTACCCCGAAAACGTGGGCTGGTTGAGACTATAATTGATATATTAAAAGGTCAACATCAAGCAAATTGCATATTTATATAAATTCAATCAAATGATCTTACTTTAATCTATGTAATTTAAAGCATACATAATAAATATTCAGCATCTCTTTTAGATATTTTTTATTTTTCGACTTCTTTAGCAGCTCGATAATAAGCGTTCACTGACAACTTCTCGTCACATTTCGTTTTTATAATTTCTCATCTGAAATATGTAAATAATAATAGGCTATCAAATATCATTGCCTTCAATTTTACTTACGGTAGAGGTTTAAAAAGATGCTTCAACCTGTCTGAGTTGAGTATTTTGTAATTTGAAAAAAAAGATATAATAAAATTTAAATGGCGTAACTTTTTATTTTAATATAAATATTTGCAGGCTTACTAAATATAAAGAATAATTATTGCAACAAAAAAATATATTTAAAGGTAAATTAAATTAATTTACGATATATAACGAATAAATTTTTCCTAATATAACATTTCACATTTGTTCTATTAAAATTACACTGATAAGATTAGCGATGTATTAAAATTACTTAACTAACTGATTATTTTTGAAATGGGAGAATAGATCTAATAATAATCTATATACAGTATTATATATAAAAAAACTTATCATGTATGTATGTGTATACTGCATACATATTCTGTGTAATTTACGTATTTTCCTAGGACCTAGAAAGCTGAAATTGGGAATATTACAGAAGGATCTCTGAACTGGTTCTCCATCCCCGAAGAGATAGAAAAGGGGGAAGCTAAACTTCTTAATTTTTAAAAGTTGTTACTTCTCGATGATTTGAGTGGTTTATGTCGAGAAAAATATAAATTCACATAATGGTTTAAAAAAAATACTCAAAAGGAGATCAATACAAATAACAGCCTTAAATTTGATGGATTTTTTTTTTGTCAGTCTTATTTTGATGAAAATCAGTAGGCTTATCTACGAAGTTTTTGAGGCTGCAGATTACGTATCTGATGATAATTTTTCAAATTCAAAATAGTGAATTCAATATTGCGGCCCGAAATTCAACGGATATTTTAATTTAGTCCACCCAAAGTATTTAGGACGGAATCCGGGTCCCATCTCTTTAAAAATATTTGGAGGTCTGAGTCTGGGCTATTGATGTCTATTGTCGACTGATGTGAACGGCTTATGGTAGGTCTCAGTACGCCCAATTAATAATCAATCGATGATAAGTAGCATCATTTGTTGACAAAAAAAAATTCAGAGGCCAAGTCGTCATAAATATTCTTAGCTCAAGGAATATGACCCACTTTAACTGTCGTAAACAGACTTATATACTAGTAATACTCTCTTTCAACTTGTGTGTTTTATCCCAACTCAATATCCTAAACATTGATCATTATTTAATGTTTTTTATGAATGTGATATGTTATGCTATTTTTATTTATTATCGTATGGAAATCCAGACGCTTCAGTGCTGCCGAACGGCCGATTCATAAAAATGGAAGATTTGTAAAAATCCGCGAATTACAAATTGGGAACTATTGATCTGCACAATGTGATTTTTTTCTATATTTTTAAATCAGATTTTATGAAATTTATAAAATATGTGTCAATAAGCATTTTGAACTGGCTTTAATCTCGTATTATTTGATTGGTAAAAAAACTTGCATTCTTAAATTTTATTTAACTATTTCAATTTTGGCTATTCAGTTGTCAGTTATCTAAAATTATAAAGTTTGCCATCCTTTAGAAGAATGTTATCTTTGATTAAAAAACAATTTAAATTCAAGTATACGTAAATGTAATTTTTTTTAAAGGAAAGAAGAGGAAAAAATAGAGTAAAGAAAATTTAAAGTTTGAAATTTTAATTAAGTGTCGTTTTCTTAATAATTCCTGAATCAATATTGCTTTAAATTCAAAAGAATATTATATAATAAAACTGTATAAAAAATTATATACAATTAACTACGTTCTAATATGATTTATTATATTTAAGTTATGTATGAGAGGCGATTTATTTGTTAACTACTAAAATATATTTTAATTTAAGATTATCCATTTATATTACTTATATAAGATTTATGTTAATAGCTTACAAATTATTAGAAATATATGTTTAAACCATTTCAAAGGTGAGATAGATCGACAATAGATAATAAAATTTCTTATTCAATAAAATACGAATAATTTTATATAAAGTTTCTATTTCTAAAGAAAAAATAACATTTATATATGAAACGAGAAATATAAATTAATAAAACGAAAATCTCTATCAAATAACAAATTTCAAACAATTTTCTAAATTCAATAATAGAAAGATCATAAATACTCCAGAAATAATTTATTAGTGTAATATAAGGATTTTTACTTTCATTTATTTTCTTTGCGTTTGACCTATATGTTTTTTTCAATTCTCGTTTTAAAAACTTCAACCGAGAGTGCGATGATTAAGTTTTTTTTACTTTTGCCAAAGAGTAATTACAGTCTACTTACATTTTGATTATCCATCATTCAGAAAGAATGTTTGTTGCTTTTCTGAGTCATATCTTATTTTTAAAACTGTGATTCGAATCATAATTTTTTAAAATTACTTTTCATTAATTTCTTGAATTTAAATTTAAGATGCATTTATTTTTAAATAATAAATTCAATTCAACGATTATAAATTTATAGCAGAACCTGAATAAAAATTATGGAAATAAATTATTATTTAAAAAAATTTAAACTCAATTTATGATATGAAAATTTCAAGTATTGCATTATGCATTATTCTTACATTCAAAATAGTCACATCCAGCAACTCGCGCCATCTATTATACAAAATGTTCATTACGAAAATTATTATTATAAACTGGCATATATTTTGCTATTTAATATTCAAATACACACTTTATTATTCAATGTTGGACATTATTTTGTTATTAAATAATATATTTGGTGATAGATTAAATATCTTAAAACAAACTGTTTCTTTTTAATTCATTTCATACTATTTGTATTAAATAATAAAAATTAAATTCAAAAATTCAGTTTTATTAATGAACTGTTAATATCAAGATATCATCAATTTAACTAAATTTAATATCTAAATATCGTATAAAAAATTCCAAAAAATATATTTATTTGAGATTTCACTGAAACAGAAAAAAATTTCCTTTAATGTTTTTTATATAAATTTTTAAAAAACTGTATATTTTTAAATAAAATAGTGTTTTATATTATCAAATATTAAAAAGTTTAATCTAATATTTTAAATTATATCAAAATAAATATAATTTATAACTTTGTTATTTATTAAATGGAATTTTTTATAATGTTTTTAAATTTAAATATATATATGTACATTTTATTATTATTAGATATATATATATATAATATTTGTGAATTATTTCAATAAAAACTAATTTCAATTATATTTTTCAAAATTATAAAATTCGAATATTTTATTATTTTTCAATTTTTTTTATTTATTGTTTCATAAACTTTGTTCATTATGAAACAATAAATAAATTATAAAATTCAGCTTACATTATAATCAACAAATATGATGATTCTAATTTAAGCAAATTAAATAATTTATTTTATTTCATTTTATTTTTATATTTTAAAACTTATTCCAATTTCGAAATCTACCTTATTTGATTTTTAAATTATATAAAAGTTATTTTTCAAACTAATTTTAAATCATATTTAATTAAAAAAAAGTTTATATTGTTATTTTTTTTATCATTAAATATTTTAAAAGATGCTTTCATATTGAATTACTTTTGTTTATAAATTGCATATCCAATGGTGTGTAAGGAAAAAATTCCAGACTGTATTGATACTAATTTTATTTATTTTTGAAATGAATTTTTGTCATATAAGAATGTTCCACTTAATGGAACATGGAAGTTGCTAGAAGGCACTACTCAGTCACAAATCAGTTTTTCTGTCTTACAAAGAAAGCTTGCTGAGATGTCAGATGTAGGATATGTTTGCAGCTGTTGTTGCTGTATGACCAACCAATTGAAGTTGCAAAAAAAAGGAGAAAAAGCGTGTGGATCTATATTTTATTTTTGATATATATTTTTTCATTATCATTAATAGATTACATTTTAAATTCTTTTATATAATTTTCGAATAAAATTATTAATATATTTTTAATTAAATTTATAAAAATTGCTTTTGAAAAAAATAATGACTTACCAGAATGGTAACATTTTACTGAAGAAGTATTTTATTGCTAGAAGTATATTTATAGAGAAATTTTAGATTTATAACTTAGAGTCAACTTATAGTATCAACAAATGATATATAGTCAACAATATTTTAAATTCGTCTGTATAAACTTAGAAATACAGGTTAGGAAAAGCTTCAATTTGTCTACTTCAACAAGAAGATTTCCACCTGAAAGAACTAAAGAAAAAATGTTTATTGGAAATGTCTTACAGAATTCCTGAAGATCATCTTGTCACATTTTAGATTCTGATGCTTTTTCACTTGCATATACGTGACTTAAACATATATAACTCTTTTCTTGTTTTATCTACACAAATTTAAAATTTGATTCACATTTTTAAAAAGTTTTAAATTAAGACATGAAATTTAACTTTAAATCAAAATGTCGGCTCGATGTGACGTAATCTATGTAAAATATCTTTTATAAAGTTGTAATTAAATTATTAAAAGTCTAATGTTGTATTTAAATAATATTTTAATTACTATTTTAAAGATTAATAAATTAGTTTTTTCACTTTCCAATGAAAATTTATTACATTTTAATTACAAACGACTATCTGAAACATACTGATTAAAAACTGTCTTTTAGCTAATTGGTTATTAATATTTTTTTAATAAATAAACGTTAATATTTTCACAAGTTGATAAAGTTAAAATTAAATTGATTTTATGGTTAATATTTTTAAACAAATAATATTTTTGTTTAAAGCATATGTATTTGTTAAATTTATACCAATGAGATAGTTTTGAGATTTAAAACCGGAAAAATGGGGATTAAATTTACTTGAATATTTTAAAATGATTAATTAATTAGATTAAAAGTATAAATTATTAAAGTCCATTAACTAAATAGATAAGATATGAAGACATTCTACATTATGAATTAAAAAAAAAATGAAATGACATTTAATATTAAGATTTATGGAATAAATCCTTTTTCTGTGTAAACAAATATTACTAACAAATCATCTAATTTACTTCTGAAATAACTTCATTCCTACAAATTTTTCTGGAAATATTTTCTTCAGTTTAATATTTCTCGCTCACAACTTTGAAACGTGTAAAAAAATTTCTTTAGAAAAATATTCAACTTTATCCATCTGAGCCTTTGGTATCTGATACTAAATGCGATTATTTGAAATCATAAATTTAATCTTTAATCAAACAAAAGTAACGAATAAACATTTTCTTTTTTTTCTTTTTTAATTTTTTAAATTCCGAAAAACAAATTTATCACTAAAATGTATAAAAGTTTTATTACTCTGTTAAATTTTATAGCTAAGAGTGGAAGAAAAAAAAAAAATTGGATTATACGCAAAAGTTTATTTTACAACTGTAAAATGTAAATAATAATCTAGAAACTAAATATTTTCGATAACTGCATTAAATACGGAAAATATGGTTACAATATAAAGTCACAACAGAAAAATATAAAACTTGCCCATTTTCCACTTAGTGAGCATTAAAGATTATTATAAAAGTTGTTGAAATCACGCGGAGCTTGATATTTATGGTTAACCGCACGGAAAATTTTAGAAAGTTTAATGGAATTGCTGCCAATTTGGCAACCATACCCAACAATTGATAATTTGGCAATGATATCATTCAGTAATCTCTTAAATATCTTTATTTCATACAAGTTTCATGCTTGAATCAAAAGATCTCTAATAGAAAGATAAGTGAGTTTAACAGGTTGGAAATTTTCGAATGCATTATTTAAATCATACGTAATACAAATGATGGAATGTTAATCGATAGAAAGATAATTGAATTTCGAAGTTGTCGTCTTTACGATTTTCTAGACATCCGTATAGGCAACAAGATTATCTTTATTCGTTTAATTTATATTGTTTTCTCCAGATACTAAAGCCGTCATAACCAACTTCTATCAGAGAGGTTACCAGAAAATATGTCCATCTAGGTAGTCGGCTTTATTATCGAAATCAATAATCTAATAACATTTTAAAAATTAATAGATTTTTTTTCTTATAATCATAAATTTCCGGATTATCTTGGCCATCTTGACAACAAATGTCATAAACACCGATCAAATTTATCTTTAATTTTATAGTTTAGTATTTCGAACGGATTTTTATAAATTGTAAAAAAATAATAATATTTTTATTTTACGATTTATAAAAAAAAAAATATTTCGAAATTAAATATCGGTAGACTGCCTAGCTTCAAATACAGTATGTTGTTCTAATTTTATTCAATAAGGTTTATAATTATTTTTTATTGCTTAACTGTAGATGATTTATTTCTTGCTTAATTCGTGTTTCATCACGCTTGCTGATTTTTTACTTCTTTTTTTTTTAAAGCTCATACGTGATTTTCGCTTGTGACTATCACAAGGAGAAACACGTGTTAAACACGCTTCTGGAGCGATAGATCAACTGGAGTGTGACGAATATATCTAAATGATTTCCAGCAGGATAAAATGCATAAGCAGCATTCTTTAGCTGATTTACTATTTAAATTATCGTTATAACACATATTTATTTCACTTCATAACAATTATGCTGATTAAACCAGTAAAAACTATAGTATATTAATTTAAATGACTTTATAATGAAATAGTAATCATTGTAAAAGTTCCCAAGTCTAAATATTGGTATTTTATTAGCTGATGTGTTTCCGTAATCAAATTTAATCAAAAAGTTAATGGTTTCATTTCCGTTGATATTTTTAACATTCATAGCATTTTTAACAGTATTTTTTAATATTAATATATAGTAGTTACCATTACAGTAGTTTTAATAACTATAGTATCAACATATTCCAGATTACTTTTTTAAACTGGAGTAGGTTTTATACACATTTTAAGTAATATATAAAAAAAAAAATAAAGATAAATTGTTCATAACAAAAACTTTCTAGAAAAATCGTTTTTTTTCACATTTACAATCTTTTCTAAATTACAATTTTATTTATCTTTCTTTTCGAACAACCTTTTTATCATTTTGGTTTGAGTTTTATTACTTTCTCCTCGAAGATATTCAATACTATAAATTTAGATTTTTGTTATTAATCTTTTGTAAGTCTTTTTTTTATGCTACAGATTGATAAAATAGGACTTAAAGCATTAAAAATATATCGTACAGCATCTAAGATTTACTATATGAAGAAAGATTTCGTTTAAGATTAATTCCATTGAAACTCTATAAATAAATTTATTAAATGTTACTACAACATAAATTTTAAAATTTTTATTGCTTTTAATGATTAAATGACGAATTTAGACGTCAACATTTTACAATCAATGATATCCAAGAAGAAAATATCTTTTTTCAATCTCAAATCTTGCGCGACGAAAATTATTATTTATTCCTGTATTTTCAATGATAAGAAATAAATATTGTGTATCATATATTTTTATATATTTTTTCTGTTTGACTGTTACAAATCTTGAAAATTTTTTGTAATAAACAACCGAATACTTTCCGTATTTTTGATATTTATCGTATAAAACTTGTATAAATAAAATCTGGAAAAACTCAAATATCTTTCTAGATATTTTTAACTTTAATTTAAATAGTTAAAATAACATTTAATTAAAAAAAAAAAACTTTTTTTCAGTTCAGATAAATTAAATAATATTCATTTTTTTAATTCAAACTAATCTTTAATTAAATTTTTCTTGTTTGATTTGGAAATAATTCAATTTATTACAAAAAAACCTAATTGATTTTAATTAATTTTGGAAGAAAAATAAATTAATAATTTTTGTTTAATCTGGAGAATCAGTCAATTTTATATTAGCGAAAATATGAAAAATAAACTCAAAAATTTTAAATTATATATATTTATAAATTGGTTTATTTAAAACAAGTTAAAATTATTAAAAATTATTTTCAGATTTAAATATTTAATCTATTAATTAACCCAGCGATTAATTTTATATATTACAGCGTAAAATGACTCTTAAAAAATCAACAAATTTAAATTATAAAATTTATATAAATTATTATTTTACATACAGTATTTTAATTAGTTTTAAATTTAATTAAAGTAAAAATTCCAAGTAAAAATATATATTTTTTTTAATCTCGAAATTCTTGTAAACAGGATCTGTTTAAAGCTAATTAAGAAACATAATTTATATTTTTAATAAAAATTTAATTTAAATAGATATTAAAGTTGTTTAATAATTTGCGAAATATTTATAATTCTTTTTTCGAAAAAAACTGTTGAATAATTATTGGTTAATAATTTATTTTGAATAATTTTTATTTTAAGTTGAAATCTGTATACAAATAAATTATTATATTAAACATTTTCTAAATTCTTTAATCTTTCTTAATACCAGTGCTAAATATAGAATTGTGATTATTATCCAGGGACAGCAAACTGTTTATATGATTTATTGTCTTTATTCTAATTTTATATATCTAACAATAAACTCTAATTTACATTTTAAAGTTAGATAAATTTTGCTTTATTAAATACATTTAAGAGAATTTCGTGACATTCAGCTGTTATTAAATACAACTTTTCTATTCGCTGGCAACACTTGAAAATTGTTAATATTTTATTTAATTGAAGTAGGATGCTTAATAAATGGATTCCTCAAGAATTTCTAGAATAATTTTACTAAATTTTAAGAATAAAATTGATTTCTTTTTTTTTGTTTATGTTAAAATAAATTCCCTCTAAAGATAGTTTAATTATATTTTTATCATCATCTAACCTACTTCTTAAAAATTATAATTAAGCTAAAAGTTTCAAGTCAAAAAGTTACGGTATATAGACATAAAAGATAATTACTATAATTAAGCTTAGAATTTTTTATAATGGAAAATTATTGCACGTGCCAACTTTTTACTTGCAAAAAAAAAATTAAATATTATATAAAAATAGCTTAGTAACAACATTATAAAGTTTCTTACTTGATCTATATAATCTCCTACTGATATACTGCACATTATAACCTATCGTGCCGGATAATAGTTGGCTTAGGTAAAGATAGACCAATTTTATAAGATAAGCACGCAACTACACGATTGCATTTTGATATATAATTCGTCAACTTATAATGATTTCTCCCTAATATAGAATTAATATTTAATAAATTGCCATTAACTCTAAATTAAAGTGTAGTAATCCTTTAAGCGTTAAGCCCGTTATATACGAGAATGGATTAAAAAATTAATAGTTACGAGCCTAATAACTTTTGCATTAAATACCTTGAGTTACATGCCACAGACATTCTTCAATATAATAGCATATAAAAAATACTGAATGCGTAATTATGAGGAATATTAAGATCAATATTATTTCATCCACTTGTAGGTCGTATTCATTATTTCTAGGTGAATAAATCGGAATATACAGAAGTCTAAATTCGTCTTTATTGTTTTCCAAAACCAGATAATTTATTTAATTTTTTATCATCATTAATATTAAACTATTTGATAGAAATCCAATCTAATTTGTTACGTGCCAATAATAAAATTAATTAAATAATTTAATCACAATTAATAAAGCTAATTCGATTGGTGGTCACATACTTATTAAAGTGGATTGATGCTTCTTTAGCTAAATGCACTGTTTGTCCACAAGTAAATTAGTGGAAAGGGATAAAAAGAAAATTTATTTCGTTTTATGGATCGCTGATGAGAGAATGTAAAAATGTCATTTTAATCCCAGGACGTCACCATTTTTCCTTTTTCGAACGTCACTAATCGAACCATCTTGATTAAATTCTGGGATAAATTGAAAATTTCTAACTTTAGATCTTTATGTCACAAGGGATTCTACCAATGAAAGGCTTCCTCCCTCTGACGTCATCAAAAATATCAATTTGAATTGACATTTTTTTTTTTAATTCCTTAGTTAATATTTAAGTTAATAGCAATTTAATGCAGTTAACTTATTTAAATACATTCAAACAGAATATAATTTTAAATAATTTAAATAGATACTATTCTTACATTATTAGTTACTTTTCGAAACAACTTGCTATTATAACGATTTTTTTCAGAAAGAATCGCAGCTCGTACAGTATATAATTTTTATTCATTTTAGCTGAAAACTGGATTGAGGCCAAAATTTTGGAATAAAAATTAGACATTCTTGTAATTATTTTTCCCCCTTATTTAAAACTTCTTTGTTTTATTAAAATTTACTGAGATTTTTTTTTATATTATTATTAAACCTCAGCAAATATTAAAAGTTGGTTGATACTTTAAAATATTAAAATAAAAAATTTAAAAAAAATCTCATCCATCTTGTGACATCTGTTCACTTTTACACTTTGATGGGTTCATCAAAAAATATATTTTTTAAAATAAAGTTTTATATTATAAATCAAGTTTTTCATTTTTATTTTTTATTTTTAAAGTATGACTTATTGTTATCTTAACGACAAACATTCATAAAATATGTTGCTATATTATTAATGAAGGAAATGATATTATTTATGTGATTTTAACGTGTTTAATGAGCAATCTGTAGTATTTATTTTAGCTCCGTCTATTATAAAATAGAAAATATTTAAAAAGTGAATTTTTAAAACGTAGAAAAACGATTTTAAAAAGTAATTTACATTCATTAAATATCGAGCTTACTTATAAAATAATAGAAATCCTGTATGTTTAATTTTTTTTTTAATGCAAACAAAACCGAATAACGTAAACAATATATTAGACGTTCATTAGACTAAATGAGCTTTATAAAAGTAATAAAAACAAAACAGCATTACTTAACTTAAATAAACTGCATTAAAAACGAATAAAAAAATGACAAATGTTACAAAAAATGCTCTTTATCTATATAAAAATAACTTAGAGTAATATAAAATATAAACGATTTTCTGCATATATCCAATTCAAACAGAAAAAATTTCAAAGAAATATTCCATTGTGACTCTTCTTTCTCCGAAGCTCATTATTGGAAACTTTCTGCTCTATGACTTCTGCCAACAACAGTCTGAAAAGATGAATCGGGATGTCTACCATCTTCCATATATTTTAAAGAGTTATTTTAATAAAAGAAAAATGATATATGAGACATATTTATTAATTTTTTTAAACGGATGATATACCCACCAATAAATAATTTAAAATTAAATAAAGTTTCTAAACTGAATGTTGATTAAAGTTATTACATATTAAAATATATTACGCAGACCTTAACTGTAATGTGTTTGCGTTAGAGAAGAAAAATTGTTTAAAAAAAGAATCTAAAGTAGAATTGCTATTGTAAAGATGTTTCGAATAGTTTTTGTGAACATTTTTTAAAGTTCTTTTCGGAACATTTTGATAGTTATATGACACTTTTACTCTCTGAAAACTGTTATTTCTTTGGATATACAGCTGTAGGAATTCTTTTCTTATATGCGAGTCAACTATATTGAAAGAAACATTTTACTATTTTGTTGTGCCAGGCTATCAAGAAAACAAAAATCTTACTCCGCTTCAGAATATATCATTCTTTAATTTTCTTTTCTTCCAACTCTAGGGACTTAAATAAACGTTAAAGAAAACAAAACAGTTTATATAATAATTCGTGTATATAGAAAATAAAAATATTTTATAGTGCTTGTAATTTTTTAAAAATCTTTTAAATTTATTTTTTAAAAATATTAACATTTTGAGAATATTTTAATTTTATCAAATATCAATCGATTCTGCTTTAGAGTAAACTTAAATAAAGGATAAAAAGTCAGCTCTAGATCTCACAAAACAAAAAAAAAAAAAATTCTCTTATTTTTAAAATAACTTCATTTAACTTCTCTTACTTAACGAAGCGCTAACATTATTCTTTTAATCAGATTTTTAACAAAGATAAGAATCCAATTTAAAACTAAAAACGTCTACTTTCTCAAATAGTACAAATAAATTTCTTGTAGCAACAGTTAATGAATTTTTCATATTTTATTTACCTTTCTTTATTATAGAAAACAGTACTATGAATAAATTATTACATTATCTGAAAAAAAGAATTAGAATTTTATTTTTTTAAACATGAAAATAATCTATTGTTAAGCGGATTAATAAAAGACACACTAAATTAAATTATAAATTTAAATAAAAATTTTAAAATTTATTTGAAAAATGAATAAGTTATATTTTGGAATTTAAAAAAAATTTATATATATATTAATCAGCCAAACAATATTTTTAATAATAATCATGAATCTATTCAAGAACCGTATATTCATATACTAAACGTGGTTTAAAATAAATTCTGTGCTTTTTATTCTTTGGGAGGTTTCCTATTGTCTGACTCAGTGCTCCCACCTTTCATTTCTTTACAACTATGCATCCTGTGGTTCTTTCAAGATTTTTTTACTTAGGTTTCTCTATACAAGAGAAAAAATTACTGGTGACAGATGGAATTTTGCATCAATAGAGATTGTTGAATAATTCAACAATCACATACTGTTAAAAAAAAGTTCTTATTCTTCCTAAGCTGCGTTTGTTAAATTGTGATTATATATTAATTTAAATATAAAAAAATATACTTTTTATTATTTATAACTTTATTTTTCTACAGCTCATATACAAAATAACAATACCAGGTCATAATTTGTACATTCATCATAGCATGAGTATGTTTAAGAGATAATCTTGGCCAAAAATAGCTACAATTATTTTGAAATTAAAGTACAGTATAGACTTGCATCGCTTACGAGTCCATTGAGTTCAAAGTGACCTATATTATCGGAAAAAACATATATATGTACGTTGTTTACTCCTCTCCGACCAACACATGTATCTGAATGGTAGTCGTGCACTGTCGACTCCTGTTTGATGGATTGATGCGAGGTGTCCACACCTGCTGTATGAGCCAGGAAATGATTGGAGAAGGTATCAGCACCGGTCGTGGGAACCAGAACAACAGATGGGTGATGTACAAAATCGTGAGTGCTGCATCATACACGAGTTAATCAATTATTATAGATTTTCTTTTTAAATTATCTACTCTATCCTGAATATCCTTAATAAAGTACTTCGAAGGTCGACTAACAGATGCCTTGCTAAAATGATATCTAACATAAAAAATTGCGATCCGACACTCCATCCGGACAGGCGTGTGAATTACAACTTGGTATGTAGAGAATTAAATATTATATTCTCAGAAAAATATTTTAAGCTACAATATTTCTTTAATTTTAAAATTGGTTTGATGAAAAATAAAAAATATTTTTTTTTTAAACTACAAATCAGAATTGTTTAAACAACGAAAATTCGAATCAGATTGCAATATAATTTTTTATAATCTTTATAATTAAAAAGATAATTACAATTAACTATCATAATCTAATTAAAATAGAAAATGATTATTTTCTACTGAAGAAAAACTGACTAGAATATAAGAAACTGATTACAGTTAAAATTGACTTTTTCTTTACTGACTAAATTACCAGAAACTGAGTAAATTACAAGTGAAACTGATTAAACTGAATTGAAACTGACTTCTCAATTAAAGAAATTCTAACTAAATTACAAGAAACTGACTAAATATCAATTAAAACTGACTTTCCAATTAAAATTCCAACATTATTATTAATACAGTACATATATACATATACATATATATATTTTATCTTCTTCGGTGAATTAAACATTCCTCATCATTTGATCATCGCTCGAAAGCTTTTGATAATCAACGCCTTCTGAGCAACAATCAAAAGAAGAGAAAGTTCAATAAAACTTAAAAGATTTTCATAACCTGTAACGATTTAAAATTTTGTTATAAATCTTTAAAAATCTAAGAGATAATTAAAATGTAAAGAATATATTTGTTAAAGGACGTCTAAATTGTTTAATTTAAATGAGATTAAAAACTGTGATGACGTTTCATGACCTGGTTCTCATAGCTACACACACACACACACACACACACACACATTTTTTGGAGTTTTTTTTTTTTAACTAACGTATACTGTTTCATCAGCACGACTGAGTTATTCACTCATAAAACTAGAATGGTGAGTTAATTTCTTAAATTAACATTGATTATAATAAAACAGGCGAGAAGAATATATCAAGTTATTATAAAGAATAGAATATCTATTATAAACCCCAAAGGCTATATAATAGCAACCTTGAAACAATTGATACGTGAATCCTGACATAAATAAGTTTGACATCACAGTCAAAGAAATGAATATTTCGTTGATGATATCATCAAACAAGGTTCTTTAGTCTACACTCATCACAATTATTAACCATGTAATACCAGCTATAACTTTTAGAAATAAATTCAAATTGCGGTTTAACTTAAAAGATAAACTTATAAATTGCTAAATAAAAATAAAAAATAAAAAAAAATCGATAACTTAAATCTTACTTCAGATTAAAAAAAAATAAAAATAAAAAAATTTATGTCAAACTGTTAATTAAAAATAAATCTATAAAAAATATTAAAATAAAAAAATTTAATAAAAAAAATTAAAAAAATTTGAAACTGCAAAAAAAAAAAAAATAAATAAATAACTCTCAAAATTTTCAAGTGGAAATAAAGTAAAAAAAAATTATCAGAGATTTAAGATTGTTAACAGTTTTTTAACATAGGATAAAAAAAATCTAAGTGCAACAAATACAAGACTTATCAACATTCGACTATCTAAAATAAAATTTCTTTAAAGAAAAAAAATTATCAGTAAGAACTATTGTTAAAAAAACGTTAAGTTGTGAAAAAGTTATTTAAAAAAGTTTAGAATTTAAATGAAGAATATCACTACTTTTACTTAAAATTCTATTTTAAAAATATATTAAAAAAAACTTACTTGAATATACCTAGGGCCCAAAACTGATGTAAGTTTCCAGTCCAATGTCTAAAGCTATCCAGTCTAAAGTAATACTCCTTGACACAAAGTTACCTGTAGCTAGTTCAGAATCATACTGACATGAATCCAGCATTGGGACCTCTTTTTACACTCCTCCCCCAGTAACGGTACAACCAACTCCTTATTCCCAACAAGGAAACTTCTTTGCAACACACTTTCTCAGCCAATCAGATGGCCCGACTTCTGCTCCCATCGTAACCTCTGACCTCCGTCACTCCGCGCAGGTGAGGACTGTGGGTCTAGGAGGAAATGGGGGAAGTTTTTTTCTCACCACTTGGAGAATAGAAGCGGGGAACCAACGCCCTAGATGTACAGGTGGTGGGTTTTTTTCTCAGTTCCCTCCACGAGCTTATGTGAAAAGTCAGGGGAGAGCAGGATCCATCATTCCCCCTAAGTCCCCTCGGAGTCTGGGAACTTCCTTGGCCTGGGAACTTCAACAGAGAAGAAGGAAGGAAAAAAAACCACAACAATAGCTTTGTACATCCTAAAGATACCGTTTTCGCTTTCGTTGGCATGCTGTACATGTACAACCGAAAATCTGGAATAAAAACACAACCAAAACTGTTAGCACGTTAGTACCATTTCTGAGTTTTTCCACATCGACAGCATTACTCACTGAAATTATTTAATGGTGTACGTGGTGACGTCATGCCTCCAATAAGTCGCGTCATTTGTTCCGGAATGCAAATTAGTCCACTGAACACAGCATTTAACCTCTAGAACATCAGTGGGCGTTAGAACGTGCGTCACTACCGCTCCATGTCATTAAGGATTTGCACCAAAGCGAGGTCAAATTGGGTGTCCTGTTTATGAAGCACAGACTCGTAGGAGTTTGAAAATCGAGAAATTAAGAGCGACTAAAAACTGCCGGCAATAAATCTCGCCCTACTGTAACATATCCCATAAAATTTAAACAGATCAGCGAGGAATACGCGCATGCACTTGATACCAGTTCCTATTTTTTTAAGCATTGTAAAAGGGGTTTGCACCAAACCAATCCCCCATTCAAACAGAATCGACCTTGGACCGCTGTCAGATTTGACCTCCACTCGCAGGTACAGTAGGTCAGTTGAAAGAACTACTATTACCTACGGTCAGTGCCATTCATTGATGCTCCTTTTTTACTCTCCAAGTCTGTAATTATTATAATTTATGCAAACAAATAGCCAGCTTTAACATTACGCTGCATCGTCCGCGTCAATCTTCCCCGTTGCATATCAATTTAGAACATTCACGCGTTTCAATTGCAATTACTATAACCTCTCATAGAGTGTCAAGAGTCTGAGTTGATGCAAGGACAACGTAACAATTGAGTAAAGATACAATTACGCCGATTTTTTATCTAGAGCATCGTAAAAGAACTCTTTACTGTACTTTATTATGTCTTCAACATCGTTAGACATATTCAAGTTGTTTAGCTAGTGTCATGCTTGGTGACGTCATAAGATGGATGGATATGTTTCCTGTTGATATTTGTCACATGGCCTTCATTTATCTCTGTTGTTCGCGATAATTGTTTACAGTCCCAACCCTATCTTGATGTAATAATATACTTTACCACCGGCAACAATAGAACATGGGTTTTTACGCTTAAAGTGATCGTTAGTGACTCTGTTAACATCTGACATTTCTGATTTAAAAATCGGCTCAAGAGACTTATTTATTATCTTTTAATTTTTATAATTAAAGGGTGCTTAAGATAATTAATTATGTTAGAGTTACAGAATAGGATCGTGACATAATACGCGATGTAAAAGTTCGTTGACATTATGAGTTTTATGGACAATTCATATCTTAAAATAATCCTGAGAACGAATGAACTAAAATCAATCACCTATAACTCATTTTAGAACTCAATAATGCCGTCAAAAATAGCAACTGATTTTTTTTTGTCTGAAGTTTAAACTTATCTGACTTACTTTCGCTACTTCTGTTGCGGATTTAAAGATTTTTGTGTTGTGCAAAAGCGAAAGTTAGGGGGGAAAAATAGTTAAAAGAACTAACGGATACGAAAAAACGGGAAAGTGGGGAGAAACGGAATCATTATACAGTTGAATTACAACTACAAACCAAGGAGATGAAGAAATTCCATGAGGACCTGTTCTATCTGTATTGTCCCCCCAAAAAAACGACCCTGAATCGGAAGGAGAGAGAGAGAAGGAGATCGTGGGAAGCTGGAGCGATAGTAACGGG
>WUQG02223970.1:0-21171 GCA_011317285.2 Androctonus mauritanicus
CGTTTAATAACTGACTCGTCCATGCGAAAAATTATTACAAACATTCTTGCCATTCTTTTTTTTCTGGTTGGTAATAAGATAAAACCAATAATAAATAATAAAACTCGATATCGATATTCTTATAACAATCGTTTCGAGTGTTTACTGAGATAACGACACGATCAAATAAATTGTTTGGCTCGATCAATCGACTCGAACTGACCAGCGAAACCGATAAAAATAATTCGGAACCGATGTAAATCGGTTGTTTCTGTCGAAACTGATGAAATTCGTCGTCAGCTGTTTCTGTCGATTGGCCCATCGAAATAGATGAAGCGTGGAAACTGATGTTCATCCATCAGATGATTTATTAAGTACGGCGGCGCCATCTGCATTCCGTTGTTATAAAATTAATGACTGACCCTCCAAAAATTAAAAAATCTTTTTATTTTTTTATTTTTTTTTTATAAAACGTACGAACAGAAAAAATATTATTTTACAATTTTTATACTTGGTGTATATACATGTCATACATATATTTAAATATATATGTATATATTATATATATAATATATATTAATAAAAAAAAATGCCTGTACCGTCATCTATCGGCCGTTAATCTCACTAAATAAAATATGTAAATGGTAACATGCAATTATAATAATACTTAGATAAGATTTCGAGTTTTTTAAATATATATAATATATAAATAACAATAATGTTAGTCAATTCTGTCTATAAATCGATTTCATAAATAAATAATTAGAAAAACAACGATGAATATTTGACTGAAATGAGTTTACAATATATCTAATCGTGGATGTTTGGTGTGGTGGTCTAACTGGATGATATGGTGGTTTTATAGTTAGTAGAAACGGGTCTGAATCCGGTCTTTGAGTAATTGGGTTTTTGCGGTGTCTTCTGATAGCTGGATACCTTGTAACTCGTTCTGATAGGTTGACCCTTAACGGCTGAGTAACCGGGAGCGCCGTAGACGGATTGAGGCAGAACGTAACGTGTGTTGCCACCCTGATACGGTTTGAAGTACTTCTGTAATTGCCTGTAAGGTATAACCTGCGGTTTGTAATTGCTTTCCGACACGTACATGGGTTTGGAATTTGGATGGTTGGCCACTTTGAAACCGTTCAAGACGTAGGGTGTCTGATAGAACTTCTTTTTGTCTCTCCGGAAGAAAAGGGCGTTCATCAGATTCCTGATCCTGGTAGTGAATCCTGGTCGGTATACCGGACTTGTTTGATATCGGTAGGGCGATAGCACGTGGAAGTTGTTACCATATAGGTTCTGGTATCCGTTTAAAAATTGCTGGTAATTATCTAATGCCGACTGTTGCCCGGCCGTGCTACTCTGACATGTGTGGCAGGCTACGATTAGAATCGCTAATATCTGAGGGAATATTAAAAAAAAAGACATTACAGTATCACTTTTTAATGCAGAAAATTGTGGTAAAGTCATCTGTCATCTTTCGACTCTGGCCGCCTATCTTAAGTTTAAACGTTTCCAAACTGGTTATTCTTATAAAAACTAACGTAACGTTGTTGTTGTTGTAGATTCTATCGGTAAAAATACAAAAACAGGAACTTAATTTAAGATCCAGGTACTTGCCCCCTGTCTAAGATAGGCAGAGATTCTTCGAAAGTCATTGATCTGGCCAAGTAGAATTTATTAGAAAAATTTAATTCTGCCTCAGTTTACTTTAAACTGTTAACATTTTTGCCTAACTTATTTTCTTTGGAATTTTTTTTTTGTGTTGTCATCCCAATAATATCCGGCAGTCTTACTTCCCTATTGAGTTTACTCGACTTCCGTATTTAAACTTATTTAACCAACTTGGCAGTTTAGCTTTAAACCGTAGCTGAATAAACACTTTTGAATGTATCGATTTTGATTTATGGTTAAGTCCGTTATCATCTAAATATATAATAACCATTTCGTTTCGAAAACACAACGAAATTGGCTAAACCATAAAACAACTTTTTATCGTCCATTAAAACAGAGTTGGCTAACCAGCGAAGCCTTTTTTTTTAACCCAGTTCTCACTAATTTATAGGAAATTTAGAATATTTTAAAACTTCGTTACAATAAAAAAACAACTCAAATTTTTGGTGCGGATGGCCGAAAACACGCATTCTAACGAAAAACGAGACCCACTTCCTGATCTACCTTCCAACGCCGTGACCTTCTCCGCATTCGATATGAGGTCACATCTTTAACACCCGGAGCTAGCAGTGACCTAAATCTCCCCCCTTTAAATCCCGCCGTCTATAAGGAAAACTTTAGCCTTCGATATCTCTTATAGTCTATACTTAGACATATTTTATTGTTTAGTGCTTTTTAACTCGAGCAAAACAAGGTTAACTTTGTATCTATGGACTAATGCATTTTTTAAAATATACTTAAAAAGTTGTTAGATCTTGTACTGTAAACCTTTTTAAATATTAATAAAGACACATCTGGATATAATTTAACCCTTCGCGTATAAAAAAAATGATAAAAAAAAAAAATAGGAAACTATAGTACACTTAAGATA
Organism: Androctonus mauritanicus; assembly: GCA_011317285.2. NCBI lineage: Eukaryota > Metazoa > Arthropoda > Arachnida > Scorpiones > Buthidae > Androctonus > Androctonus mauritanicus. The sequence goes on from WUQG02223970.1 coordinate 2,528, forward strand.
TTAAAATATATATATATAAAAGCCCAGTTAAAACTTCATCCCATCAAATATAAGGCAGCAAAATATCTTACCTGTAACCAACTGTTCTTCATTTTAGAGGAGGGATGAAGCGAATGCCTTCTCAGTTCCGTGTTGCACTTCCCTTATATAGCTTGACATCTTCTAGGTCAATAACTGGGAGATCTGTACCAATAAGAAGCCTGGGTACAGATTAGGGTCGATGATACACCGCCTTCAATGAACGTAAAATCGTAATAATTGCGATTAAAACTCGATTTGTACGGCGCTAACGAACAAATTGTACCACTAATATTTTCAATTTGATGGAAAAAAATCGTTATAAATCATATTATACGAAATTTAAATGCGATTATTTTATGGATTATTTATAAATTATGACTCAAAGTGAATTTAATTTTGGTAGGTTATAAGGTCATTTATTATCTCGTTCCATTTTTTTCAGGAAATCCGTAATTTCTCAAGCGACTAAAAATTCAATTAATTAAAATTAAATAATTAAATATTGTTATTTATACAATTTTTAAATAGTAATGTGACAAACATAAGTGTTTCCGAATAAAAGTAAAGCTCACATATATATGTTTTTACTCGATTAATGTTTAATTAACTGCCTTTAAAAATGCCTAATTTTCCCAACGTATATATATATATTTTTTTCTTTACAAAATTTAATTAAACTATTTATAACCTTATATGCATTCATAAAAGTAATTTAAATGTTTTATACCGATCCAGATAGAATACTTAATTACTTCTTATTATTCTACTCCAGAGGATAACGTATTAAAATGACTTATTTATTGTATTTTATAATTTTCCTTTCCTCCGTCGGGTGTGATATTTTTCACGCTAGATGGCGCTGACGCGACGGAACGAAATGCACTAAAATTAATCCAAACCCGTGACGTAAGCGGATCGAAAATCGAGTAATTTCTCGATTTTAAACGTTGTAGATTTCGTTTAACGTCCGTTAAGAAATTTGTCTTTTCCTTCGGAATTTAAAGAGTGTCATTAAATCGCTTTCCGGCTAAATGCCATTTAAACACGGTGATTAAAATTAAATAATTCCGTTAAGGTAACCGATGTAAAATCAAGTTTATCGTTAAACGAAAAGATGGATGTGACAACACGGTGCGGCGTTTAAGTGGTAATTGTAACTAATTTTGTTTAAAACTTCCAAAAAGTGCAAACGATCGTGTTTTGCATTTGTTGGTGTGGCCATTGTTATTTTACAAACGTGGTAAAACTTGGTTAAACGAGAAGTAAAAAAATGGATTACGTAACCAACCAACGACCGAGTAAAACTTGACCTTAACAATATAAGTTCTAAGTGGGTTTATTAATAACCAGCCCGGCAATTAACATAATTGGTAGACCTCGTGTTATCGATATTATTTCCTGTTTAAGAGCGAAACATTAACCTGGGACGAGTGTGACGCATCAACAGGTGTAACAACATCCTTTTTATCCCGTGTTTAAACATCGCCGTGTTCGGGCGCGCACACAACACACACGGGGTAACATCCGACTCCGTGGCCCGTTTTGTGCCCGAGTGGCGCGTTGTAAATTCTTAATAGTTAAAATCAAACCGAGTAGGCGTGGCACAAATATAGGTAGCTAATGCCATCTAGCGATGGTAAAAGTTACCACCAAAGCGGTTAGTTGGGAAGGATCATCTACCGAGGAGAGCTAGTGTGTATGTAGTGCATCTGACAGAAGCCCTCTCAGGATTGTGTGATAGCCACCTGACTTAGAGAGAAATAAAGGATTACCTTTTATTTTTCTAACACGATCGGTGTATCCAAGAGAGGAAGAGGAAGAAGAAAAGGGAGAAGAGGAGAGGGTACAATTGTGCCCAACTCTCGGCAGCCATGAAGTGCATCTTGGTGTTATTTTGTCTTTGTGTAGTCATCCGATGTGAGAATATTTTTGATGCCATAGCTAAAAATCCAATTCTGACGAAAGTAAGTTCTTTGGTTGTTTTACCCCTCTTCGCCCGTTTGAGGCATAGAGCCCGTAACAAAGAAAGAAAGGAAAAAAAAGCCTTATCGATCCGGAGAGGTTAATTTTTTCCGAGAAAGGAAAACATTGATTGTTTTGTATTTAACGCCAAACGGGGCGATTTTGGAGATTTTCTAATTTAAACGGAAAACGTCTCTCGGCTGTTACAATTATGTTAGAGGAAGCATAGTTACCATATTGTTAGCCATTGTAGACAGTGTAGCGCCTGTGAATGACTCAGCCCTACATACAATCGATTCTATATAATGTCACTCTCCTAAACGTATCCTGTACAACACACTCCCATATAGTCAATACTAGAGGATAGCTTTTCCTTTATGCACCTTTTACTACCTCTTCTCTACTCCGGCAATTTTTACACCACTATTTTATCCCAGTTACTTATTCGGCGAATTTTTAACTAACGGAATCTCCGCCTAGTCCACTCGTAATTAAAGTAAAATAATAAAAACTATATTCTTTCTGTGTTCTGAGAAGACCTCAAAAATCGATAGCGAGTAACCGATCTGATTTGCCTGTCCTTGACAATAAAATGCTATTTAATTACTAAATAACATCTTTTTTATGAATTATCGCAGCGTGCCAGATTGTTTTATCCACTTTCTAACCTAATTTACATCGATTTTGTATTTAAATAAATAATCCTGCATTAAAACCTTCTTTTTGTTGTGACAGCCGTATGTGTTTGGAGTATTTATTCTCAATCTACCTGGCTTAAAACCATCCCTAAAATGACTTTTTGAATAGCATCTGAAGCCACAATTATCCGGTTAATCATTATTTAGTGTTCGAATTATACGTATATAGTTCGTGTACGTGTTACCTATCTTTTGAAAGCTAACAATGACCATCCAGTATCCTTGAAAATTTCACCAAGGCAGAAAATTACATTTTCGGTTACATTCACCTGCATCTATATATATATCATTTTTTTTTTTAAGGATGTTTTCCAGGCATCGATATTCTGTAGCTTTGTTTTAATTCTGTGGAGTTATTAATGTTCATACTCAGATCTGTATTTTTCCTGTTACAACATCATCGAAAGGGAAGGGGAAGAATGAAAAAAAAAAGAGAATTGGATACTTTCATCATTTACGGTGTCAAAGAAAATAATAAATTATTTTCCCAGAAGTCTCGTTGCTAACAATGAAAGTACAACAATGTTTCATTGAGATTCTACTAGATGATTCACTCATCATCTGGCAAAACTCCATAATAGAAGTAGAGGAAAAAAAAACGGCTTCAGCCAGTAGCCCTAAGTGAAGTAGAATTAATTTACGGCTAGTTACGTTTAATTGAAATTAAACCGTGTGCCCTTCTATTGTATTTTTACTACCAAGTTTTCATCGCTGCCATTTTTAATACAGCGATAATCTTACGTTCTTAACCTGGTTGGCTTATGTAAGTTTAAATCGTATTAACATAATTTCAGTCGTTTAATTAGCGCTGCACGATGTAAAAAAGACGTTTTTCGTTATTATAGAATAAAGGAAGATCTAGATTATGGTAGCCGTTCTGATGAGAAATTCGTAGAAATTTGAAGTTCGTGTGAAATACTGCAGCTGATTAATGCTGTATAAATTTGGGTTTTTAAGCTATTTAATGGCAGTTGCTGTGTTTAAACTATATTTATCGACGTGATTATTATCTGTGTTCGGCTGGTAATGAAGTTTGTTTTGCTTGTAGATAATTAGTGTCGGTGGATGTAGGTCAGAAGGATGCCCGTACGTTTCATCACTCGCGTTGTGATTAAACAATGCAAACTTTTCGATTTGGAGTTTTTATCGATGGCCCCTTAAAGTGGCACAGCCCCACCCAGTCTGAGCCTCTCCTACACACTAATACCACGTTACACGATTCACCCATCGAAGTTCAATGTTGTAGGTGGCCCGAGGGGCCGGAAGTCGTAATGAATGAGAGCAGTTCTTACCCCGAAGCATTCTGAATCCGAGAGAGTAGAGTGAATAAACTACCAGAGTGTAGAGGGCCCCTAACAACAATTGAATGGCTTTGTTGAGAGACTGGCGGCCCCTATCGATCACCAAAGGGGTGCAGTGCCACTCCAAATATTTATTACTTTCCTAAGCACGTCGTAGCCTTACTTTACGACTTTCCCATTACCGTCCATTCCCAGCTCGAATTAGCAGTGAAAAAAATCGAATTTAAACCATTAAAACTGTTTTTCTTCCTTTATTTTGTGGGAGAGAGAATCTAAATTGACAATTAAAATGCTAATTCTGTTCTAATAATGTATTAAGGTGAAGCATAGCAGGTAACTAATTGAAGTTATCAATGAACTGTATGTATTAACCCCATGAGCACACCCCATCACTCAACAGCTGAACGTGAATGCAAATTAAAAAAAAAAAAATATTGCTGATGAAAGGCAAATTGTGTCATGACGTCATAGTATCCTGTTTTATTATACAAAAGAAGTTATTATTACTTCTATGCTAGAAGATTACCTTTCAGAATTTGCTTCAATGTTTTCTATCTTATCTTTACTGGACTTTCATAAATAACGATGTTCTTAAACTTGTTCTCTCTCGATATTTTCTAGAGATAAAAACTTATTTTTCATCCCCTTATTGCAATCAATACAAAACTTCTACTACTGGGAATATTTTGATAAGGGCAAATAATAATAATATTTTTAGTATGCAAAAATGCCCATTTTTTTAGATCGTTTCCTGTCGTTCCGTTGGCACATGGAAAAAAAAGAAATCTATAATATAATTGATTTACAGCTTAATTTTTTGAATAATAATAATAATAATGTTGAAAAATGACTTGCAAGAGCAGTTTGTTAAGTGGGGAGAAAGCATCTGTCCTCTCTACTTGGCATCTTCCTTCTAATGTAAAAAGAGGAAAAAATTACTGGCAGAAGAGGGTTATACAATAATGACTGGGAATTAAAATTGCTAAGCAAACTTGATATTCTCCTTTGAAAATTAAAGTTGCAATTCTTATCAAAATATCTGCTCAAACAATTTGCTTCTATTAAAAGCCTCTTAAAGATAATTTAAAAAAACTGATTCTATAATGAGAAATTAAATTATGTGATAGTAAAATGTGTTTATTGGATTTCTTGTTTTTATTTCTCATTTTTGCAAATTAAATTTACTTGCCAACTTGTTTAAAAACAAAGCGGGAAGTAATTTGCATAATAAATGAAATAACAGCTACTAGTTTTAATTCTTTAATTACGCTTAATTGGATTAATGTCTAGATTTTTATTCCATAATGCAAATAGAATTAATTTTTTGGCCAATTGATGTTCGGCCACAATTGTAAGAGAGATTGTTATTTAATATATGTATCCCATTGGATTTCTACTTTCACTTCATTTTCTACATATTGCTCTGGTTTGTTCTCAGAGGGAAACACATCTTTCTGCATTTTTATTTATTTTCCCCCCCAAAACATTATTTTCTTTTCTTTATTCAAGTTTCAATACTAAAGCCAATTTGGAATCATTCCAACTTCTGTTCCTCTTCAGTTGTCATTAATTCTCTGTATTATGGAAGAACAAAAAAATGTATATTGTTTTTGTCATGATTTTTTTAATATATTATAAAATAATAGCTATCATGTAATGGTAGTTTATCTTTCGAAAAAACATCACAAGCACTATTTTATTTGTAATTAAATTTTTTAGTAAAAAGTAAAACAGAAGAAAAAATATTTCTGTTGATGGAAAATTTAACTTTCAATAATATTCCGAAAAGCTTTTAAACTAATCTTTTATGGAAAAAAGAATGCTTAAGAAGTTATCATCACCATCTGTCTAACCTTATTTACAATCTTCAAACTTTCTACAGTATTTTTTATTTTTTGTTATTTTTTATAAAATTATTATTGGAAGGACCTGTAAGCTTTTACATTTAGTGTATAGTGAACAAAAATTTAAAATATTTTGTCAATACCATTTCTCACTAAAAGTTTAAAGCAAAAAATTCATTTTGTAGATGATGTATTAATTAAATTTATTAATTTCAATAATTTATTATAAGTTAAAGAATTTAAAATCAGAAGTTTTTAAAGGATAAATAATTACCAAACGCAAAAACGACTGAACTCGATAATGTTAGATTTTTAAAGCTTAATACAAAAATGATCAAATATAAGATTTCTAAATACTATACTTTGTTATTAGATTGATATTCCGGCCTTAAAATGACCAGAAATGCTATATAAGTTTACTTTTTTAACATCGGTAGCATCAGAATTCAAGATGTATAATAAGATATTCTAAATTTTTATTACACATCTTGAATAGTTTATTTCTAAAAGAATAAAAGTATTTAAAAATTAATTTGTTTTACAGATAAATATATAATATTTAGTGTGTATGATAGAAAATTAGTTTACGTAATACAATATGGTAAAATTTTAAGAAAGGAATTAAAATATTTAGATAAATTTTGTAAAGTGAATTAGTAAATTAGTCATCAATTAATAATTCCTCCATTTGTGCTTACTATTGCACAAAATTTAGTTAATTTAGTTATGGCTATTAACAAATTAAAAAAGGTGGCATTATACAGAATAAAGATAAATTAAATTACTGATATCTTGAAAAAAAATCTGATCAATATTTCTTTTAACTATAGTCGAGCTAGATACTGATACAACAGTTAATGCTTAACAGAACAAACAGTTTCATTTATAATTTTCTCTCATCTAGTGAAGTAATTTAAGAAAGTTAATTTTCTTGTTGATTTATGAAAGATGATAAATTTTCTCATTTTGAGTTCTGAAAAATTTTCTGGTATGCTCCACTCCAATATATATGAATAATTTAGTCAATTTTGGGAAGTGTGTCAACTAATTTACACTTCAAGGAAAATAGAAATGATGTAACATTTATTTTAATTTCAAATTTATACCAAAAAATACTCAAGCCAAAATATTTATGCATTTGAGCGGAAGTTAATATGCATAATTGAAAATGATTGAACTTCAAAAAGACCTTCTCTGCTAGATTTTCTAGATTCTTTTTTTATGTAAAATGTTGCATTATCCATAATTCTGTATCCATTTACAAATTAAAGACGCATAATTTAAAGGTCACATTATGTTGCTAATTTTGATTCAAGATCCTGTTTTTTTAGCTAGACTCTTTCTTTCTTCCTTTAACACAGAGTTATTTGGTTTTATTAATAGTGAAAAGACAGTTTGTAACCACACAGTAAGTTTTTAGAATCAGTTCGGATTTCTTTATAAACATTTTCTAATAAAATACGAAACACAGCATTAATGATTCATTATCATCCTACATCTTCAAAGTCCTTAAATTTAATTATAAATCTTAGTAAGAACATAAAAATATTTTAGTCTTTCCTATCTTTTTATTAATTCTCTCAATTTGTAGAATATTTTTTTTTTTTTTTTTTTTTTTTTTACAAAAGTCTCTTTTAGAATCTCTTTTTATTTTTAAAGAAGAAAAATAAGATGTCCACAACTCTTAATGCAATTTCTGCCTTTAAAATGAGGTGTAAATATAAAGACTAGCAGTCATATTGAATAATTTATTTTCATGTTAAATAACAATACATTTATTCTTTTATGTATCCAGAGAAATAATCCAAAAAGCTTATGCTGATACTCTTTTAGAACAAAGAAAAACAGCATCAAACATCTAATACTTAAAAAGCAAGTAAAGAAACCTCCCGCACACCATTTAAAACTAAACTCCTGTTTCAAAATAATCAAAGGAATAAAATAACTTAAAACTGTAAGTAGGTGTAAACACTAGTGTAAATGGAAGAAACCTAAAACTGTATTGTATAATTATCCTAATTATCCAATTAAAGTAAAAAGTAGTAGTATTTTTATTAATAATTATATAAAAATTCTTCAGAGTTTTATAAGATAATAACTTATATAGGTCTCCTTCTCTCTCTCTCTCTCTCTCTCTCTCACACACACACACATACAAATTTTGACGTCATAGGCAGATGCAGAAGGCAAGGTCATGGAATGCTGATTTACAGGTCATCAGTCAAAGCGACCTTACATTTTAGAGTGATGTCACCTCTATAAAAATATTCCAATTTGATATTATCATGTTTTACATTTATACTATGGTTAGAAATGCAGGAAATTTGTTTTTTTATATTTTGTTAGTCTCACCTGTTTTATTATTTTACATTGTTATTCTTCTGCACAAAAAAATGGAAAGGATAAAGGATGTAATTGTGATTAAATGAATGCGTTTTGTATATAATAAAGACCTTTTATGATGAGAAATGATTAAATGCCTCTAGCAAAGCAATACAGGTATTTTTCCTTTGTTTTATTCCTTTTATTTGGTTTGTTCCCCAGAGTGCCCCTCATCCTGTCTGGTAAATAGTGTGGGGATGCATTTTTTAAGTCCATCATGATAGGCATCCTAAACTATATTAATATCTTTCATCGATTTATCATCTATATAAAATCATGTTTAAGAGAATGGCATGCAGAAAGCCATTGTTGTTCCTTTAATTATTTTCATTCTACCTAGTAAATATTCAGAAATATAAGCTTAAGTAAATCATTGGAAGCGTGATGATATCAAACTTAGACCAAATTAAAAACTCATTAAGAATTCTAGTTCAGGAAGAGTCAAAGCAGAAACACAATTTCTATTAACCTTTAAAATGCTTATAAAATAGGTCAAATAACAGAAAGGGTTGAAGTCAAAAGTATAGGAATATTAACATATAAACAGGATTTCCTATGATAAATGTCTGGAGTACTTTTTTTCATAAGGAGAATCAATTCTGCTTACATTAAAAATATAAAAGAACAAAAGAAGGATAAGAAGAGAGAGGGAACGACTGTTCTGTTCATAATAAATATGTAAAGAAAATAGGGAAGCAGTGTATTTCAATAATTCTATTTTAGACATTTACATCCATCAAAAATGAAAAGAAAGATATTTTTCCTCACGCAATATTTTACTTGTTTGTTGAAAAAAATAAATCTAGATAAGACAAAGATAAATTAATTATTATTTTTTTTCATGCGCCAGTTTTAGTTTTATTTTGCCAAATAATATATTAGTGCAATCATTTGTATTCGGATGCGATACTGCCATCGATTTTTCAGTTTTCGTTTCGTCCCATTGATTTTTTTTTATCTGCGCAGACCCTTAAGAAGGAGAGGCTGATGGGAAGAGGAGGAGGAGGAGGAGCCGTAGGAGAAACCTCCAAAAATGGGGAAAGAGAATTGTTTCCGAATAATAATCGGAGCAGATAAGAGGTGGACACGACAGCCTCTATCAATATCCTACAAAATTGGAAAGTAATAAATATGGTCTACAATGTGTTTGTAATTTTTGCTTCTAAACAAATATGTAGCGAGATATCGTTAAAGAAAAGAGGGGCAGGATGATTAAATCGGCCATGATACGAAATTCTTAATTTTCAGGATAAGGATCTAAGGAGAGAAGTCTGGACACGATATCCTATTGGGATAATGATCCGAATTAAGACCTTTTTTTATACGTATTCAAAAAAAAATAATAGTGATGAGGTTGTCTGGAAAAAAACCCCGATTGTGATCTTGAAAAGAGGGAAGAGGCATTAGAAGGGCGAAGGGGAAGCGGAGAGGGAATGGTTGGACACAAAACCCGCACAATTGGAAAGTGATAAATCCAGGCAACACACAGATAAGAGGGCATTAATGGAATGCCACGGCGTGCCCTTGTCTAGCTATAAGCCAGCATTCATATCCTGTGTCCCGTATCTGGCTTCGGGCCAATTTTCAAATTACCTGTCACCTATTTCCGCGTTGCACATGGTGATATATGGCTGGAGAGTGTCCTTTTGTTTCTAGCGTTGTGCTTATGCCCTGCTCGCCACTGTATTCACTCTCCATTTTAATTTTTGTGCAGAAACCGGATCGAAGATAGATCCGGTAAAATCTCTCTGGTAACTCAATCGAAAACTCCTTGCTGCTTCATTCACTTTTCTTAGCAGGTAATACTAACCAGCTCCTACGTTCTTACCTTACGTTGCGTTTCGTGTTACCGGCCGCATCTCCATAACAATAGCAGGATGCGAAGGAGAGAGAGAGAGAGAGCGAAACTATTGTTGTTTCGCAAGTTTTTCTCTATTGTGTTAATTCTCTTCTTCCACATTTTATCTTCTTATCCTCTGATTATTAGCTTGGCCCTCAGGTATTACAGCCTTAACTACGATATCTGTTAACTTTTGCTATCGCATTTTCCTAGCTGCAGCGAAACTGTGTTACCACTCCGATATTAATGGGATCCTGTTACCAAAACAGCGACAGAACTTGTTGCTGTTACTAAGTTTAATTGGCGTTGGTGTTTGGCTAAACGCAGATCACGTAGAGCTATCGTCAAGCGGCCCAGAATAATTACCTGTCAGGTATGTCTTGTTCCAGAGACTAGTTGTATTTATATATAACTTCGATTAACAAGTAACGCAGTCAGGTGAATATCGCACGTGATGGCAGGAATTTGCTACTTTCCGACCAACACTTGTCCAAAAAATAGTCGTTCTGTGGGAAGTGATGAGGAGTTCAGGTTCACACCGATTCTTATGTCAGTCGCATTGTGCAAGGAGACAAACAATAATTGTTGTAAGTGAGTGACTAATGATGGCCATTAGAGACTTTAATGAATAATTTGCAATGAATTTATTCATGACACACGTTGCTGACGTGATTAACAGTCGTTACAGAATTTCTATCGCTGCCGAAGACTCCTTTCCCCTCTCTAATGATCACTTGGAGGGTTGGATCTTCAGGAGGACGGCTCTCCCACCTTCTTTAGCCACCGTTACACCCTCCACGCTGATGATGTGGCACAGTAGCTGCATTATGACACACTCGATTCTTTCCTTCCAAAGAATCCCCAGAGTCGGGGCCTGCTGCACAAACTATTTATACGCATCCGATGGATAAAAGATAACGTCAACTCATCTTCCACTCCGGAAGTCTTATCTCTAATAAGATAATCGTTATACGATTCAAATGCAAAATTCCCTATGATAAATCATTCTTGCTAAGATAAGTGGAATATGTATAGAGCAGTTTAGAATGCCGAATTATTTTAGAACCATCTTTTCGAATAGGAGAAAAAGATATGACGGAGGAAACTTATTTACTAAAGATTCGTACAGAGTTTTAGAAATAGAGATAACACTCGAAATTATCTAGCTTTCCCAGTAGTTCCATGCTTATAGAAAAGACCGGTAATTTCTAGATAAAAAGACTAGTCTATATTTCCCCCAATAGATAGCTTTACAAACTATTATTCGGGTGGATTATCCCAGAGATACAAAAACTATAAAGTGTAGATGGGATAATGGAAGATTTTTATTATCTTAAACAGAGAAGATAAAACACTTTGGGTATAAGATAATAACAGTCTTTTAAATTACCTTTTTTTCCCTTTACATTCTCCCGCACCGAAGGAGAGTGATGGTAGAAAATCAATAAGAGGAAATAGTTTAAATAGAGTTTCCTTTCCAGATAATTTTACTTGGGGTTTTTCTCACCGTTCTATTATCACCGACCTTCTGTCCAAGTATTTTTTTCATTCGAAAAAGCACACAATGGTATAAATACGGTAGGCAGTTGGTAAAAACATTTTAACTTCCTTTCTATTGCCGAGTTTACAATTTTCGAAACAATTTATATTCCATTAAGATTGACAATTTTTTACTTTTAATGTCGCGATAACTGCGAATTTTGAGCGGAGTAGAATCGTTATCTTTATCCTAATCTTGTCGGTACCATCTTTATTGACGGTTAATCGAGTAAAGGTGTAGCGCTCCGCCCAATTCCGTATGGTTGTTCGACTGTCTACACGCTGGGATATAGAAAGTTGGGGGCAAAAATGGTTTTATCGAACCATTCCAGTTGGCCGTATCGATTCACTTAAGATGGATCTACGAACTCCGCCCGAGCCTAGATAGTTGGCAGCCACCCACTTCCATCTTAATTTGTACCACTAGATTCGTTAACCTCGCCCAAATCGAATTTCTAATTTCGTCTTAACTTGTAGAACGTATTAGATGCGTGCCTTCCGGCTCCACCCAATTTTGTAGACTTTCTATTATAATGCCCCTTAACCGTCCCGTGGTGGATTTAAAGCACCAGATATAGGCTATGGGTTCGGTAGGGGTGGGGTGAATTTTTAAACCTATCTAACTCCGACGGCTGTAAGTAGGTAAAGGAATAGTCCTTCCAGTAACTGCGTCAAAATCGCACCTGGCCAACAGATAATCGCGTCAAATCGACAGATAAAACCGTCGGTCCGCAGTAGTTTCTCATAAAAATGGCTTTTAAACTTTTTCAGACCAATCATTTTATGGCATTTCGGCCAAGTTACTACAACATCCATCCAAAACTTCACTGGGAGCAAAATAAATCATTTCTCTCTTTTATAAGTTCACAAAACTTCTCTCAAAGATTTACTTTTTCTCTTTGGCTAAAAATTGCTTCTATCCTAAATTTTTTACACCCGGCAGTAACGCGTGATGGCCGACGACATTGGACACAATGGCTATCCAATATTTCATCGGCATTTTCACGCCTAAAAACTCTGGCCCCTTTGCCAGTTTTGTCGTTTGTCGTAGATAAAGGGCCCGAAGGTCGGTCATTCCAACAATTTGTTCCAGATTAAAGAACCGTAGCTAATTATCGAGTATTTAGTTTTTGGCAGGGACAGAAAATGTTTATCGATTTTTAACCCGGACGTCTTCCCAGGTTGTTCCAACATATACATGTTTTATCGTTTCTACTATGTTCCATCGATTGTATCCGACTAAAATCCAGGCCATAAGTCTTAGGTCGGTTCCTCTAACTATGTTAAATATTCAAGAGGCTCTACATCAGTTTTAATTTATTACTAGCGTCGATTTAGGCCCAGGACCGGGATGTTGCCGAGCAAAACTATTACCAACCATCCAAACTATGTTCCTCTGTAAATTCCGTTACACTTTCTGTCGCGCAGCTGTTACATTCCCGATTCTTTTAGTTTACCGTGTATCGAACCCTGGAGATTTTCTTCGAGACGCTGCCAGCATATTTTTTATTTTGTTAACAGGTCGTTTTATTTAGTAGCTTATGAGGGCAAGGCCTCAAAATTCTCGCTCATCTGTTTATGAGAAGGCGGAATGTCTAACCTGTCGACCGGCTTAACGGACGGCCCGTGTAATTATTGAATTTTGTTTAGAATGGCCGTATTTTAAAGTTAAGGAGGGTATTCGCCAAAGATAGCGGGGAAGGAAGTTCTCTGATTCAAAATGTCATTAGAAATTTAAAGAGAGAAAAGGTTGGAAGAAAACTGATACCAGTCCTTAATCCTTCCAGTTTCCTTTTTATCTTTCTGCCGTAGGCCATGTTTACTTAAATATAGCATTATCTTATTAATCCCTCAATTACCGCCTGGTCTTCCCGGCATCGATATCGAATTTCGAATTTCCTTCCCTTTTCTGTTGATTTAAAGCGCCCAGTCGGATAAACATTTAGATAAGAAATCTCCTTATCCGACCAAGAATCTTATTTCTTCCACAATTCCTTCTCTATAGAGTTAAGAATCGCTTTTATTAAATCCTCCTAGATCCTAAACAGACGGTCAGCCATTAATCCCCAGACACTTCCAGAGCAGAAAATGGATTTTGGTGGTCTAACTGCTCGTATCTGAGGGGTAAAAGTGGAATTTTCCCAACTAGAAACGTACGACCGCTGCCCGGGTCTCGTTCTCCCCCACACCTTATGTACCCATTAAAGGATTTTTTTTTAGTCGAAGCACTTAACGCTTCTAGCCCGAAATTTTTTTAGCCACTGAGGGGTGGTGACGGGTTACTGCCATTAATAATCGAAGATTAACGAGGTTAAAACCGGAAAAAAGTTTCTGGAAATCAAACGCGAACGAGAGAGAGAGAGAAGGTTTCTTGTCATAAATCAATAAAAACACATTGGCTTCATAAAGACGCGTCGCCTTGGCAACAACTGCGGTCCTACCCGGTGTCCGTCCCGGTTGGTTGAGTCCATCGGGCCGGGCTGAGTCACCTAAGTCCAGCGAGTTGGCGCCGAGGTTTCGATTTTTGGCCGAGGTACCGCACGCTCCAGCGATAATAGCCTCTCAGACGGGAGTAGAGATGCGCCATTCATGCCTCCGCTAATCGATAGACCAGGTAGTGCCACCGGTGCTAAGTGCCGCGTGGTTTACTATCGGCTTTTAACATAAAACCCGAGTGCGACGAAAGATGGACTCCGTACACACCGCTAACCAGAGACACTACCCATCCGGCACTAGCGGAGAAAAGAGAGGAAATCGATTTTTCCTGTAAATTAAACTATTACCAAGATATTTGCATATGTATTCTATTCCTTGGTGAGGTCATAACAATTTGCATCCCGGAAGAGACGCAGTATTCCTAATAAGTAATAACTTTTTACGTTATTAAAATGACGATAACTTAAAAAGTTATAAGCGCATATATATTTCATAAAAGAGGGATATTTTCTCTGTAATTATATTTAAATGTTTTTGTCTAGTATTTATTTCAAATTCAAGTTTTCTGTTAAAATTTTGTACAATGCCATCTTGGAATTATGTACAGTTATGTTTATGTGAAGACGAGGAAAACGTTGAGTGGAGGAAGAAAGACAAATAAAAATTATTTATGCATACATTTTTTTATTATTATTTAATGTTGTTATTCTCAATTTATTGCTTATTTATTTATTTATTTATTTTTCACTTTACACGTTTATAAGACTGATTTCATTCGTTTTGATTTAGGAAAAAAAAACTGCATATTGAATTACAGTACATAAAATATCTTTCGATGATAATTCTGAATCCTTCAAAAAATAAATAAATAAATCATTTTAGGTTTCAGTTATTAAACTATAAAATTTTTTAAAATTATTATAGGAAAATTTGAAACACCTTTTTGAATTTCAATCGTTGAGAAACTCTGCTAAAAAAAAACCAAAAAATATTTAATGATTTGATGAAGTTATGAAATTAATTCCGCAATATTTTTCCTGCCTGATAATTGTTTTTAATGATATAAAAATTTTATAACTTATATATTTTCAAAGCGAATTAGTCTTACACAATTCTCAAATCGTTAAATTACATTCAGAATTATATCAATAGATTACAGTTACAGCAATTATATTAAAGCGTTTGAGCGAGTAATAAATTTAATTCTGAATTAAACTTTTTAAAATTAAATTAGTATAAATAGCGCGCAATACGATTTAATTTTTTTCTAAAAGTTTAAATTTATGGCATAAAGTAGATCAAATTGTCACAGTGTCAATAAGATAAATATAAAGTTCACTGAATGATGAGTCACAAAGTTCCGACCAGACACCACTTGTCAACATCACGTAGTCTTTATTAAGTAGTATGAGAATGTTGACTTAACTGACCTCATTTTTCATAAAAAAAATAAATAAAAAAATAGTGTATCTGTATCAAGTGTTTATACGCTCATGTCATATCGGAATAATGTACGGTGTTATATTAATAATTAGTAATGATTACTACGAATTATTTTGAGGTTGGAATTTTTCGTTAGAAACAGGAAAGAACAGTGATTAGAGGAAAAAAATAATTTATGACTGTTTCATAAACAAGTAAAAATACTGTGAAATTCCCAGTAATATTATTTTAATAAAATTCGTTATTTTTTTTTTTTTTTTTTTTATATAACTTATTTAAAAAGTCTAAATTTCTGAAATTTATTTTTACGTAATATATGCAAAAAAAAAAAAAGTAGAAAAATCTGCAGTTATATATAAAAAGCAAATAGCGAGACGTGTGCAGGAATAGTACCGTATTTGACAAATGGCTTTAGTGACAGTCGACGAACCCTTAACTGTCTTCAGTTCCTTCTGTCTATTGGTAGGTCATTACTTTTCCTCCGCGTGTGTTCTTTCTGTTAGTTAAACATGTCCATTCTCACCCAAAAACATGTTTATCAACAAACATAAGAGTATAGAAGATGCGGTTCGCACATTCTGCAATGGGGGAAACGTATACGAACAATTGAGTTGTTTTATATATCGATGAGGAAATTCCTCAATAAAATAGTAATACTGTAATAGCATTTCATGGAAGTAAATAGGATGGAAAGTTTTGATGCATCAATTAAATGTAATTTTTATTCAAAATTTGAAGAAGAAAAAAAAAAAATTATTTATGGAAATGACTGTTTATAACTTCGAATCGTTCGATTGAATGAAAATAAAATTTTGATTCTGTAACAGTATTATTTGAGTAGAGAATTCTAAATGTTTCCAAAATGATTTTTCCGGGAACCAAGAGACAATGGAAATTGAATATATCATTGAAAATAACTACTTTCAGACACGAGATATCGAAATCGCATCAATGGCATGTACTGCCATTGCATTGTTTATCAATAAAAATAATTTTCTTTTAATCAAAAACAATTTCACTAAATTAAATTAGCTTTATCAAACAATGGAAATACAATTGATATTTTTATAATACGTATATTTTAATGCGGAAACCTAAGAGTTACATTGAATGACGTCAAATCTTAGTGAATTTTCCAAACGCAACCGTGAATGAATATCCGGAAAATTATAATGTGAAAAGGAAAAATATTCACGTTTCTATTACTGTAAAGGCTCACGCGTGCTATTTCAATCGTTACAATCACGCTATCCGTGAAAATTACAGCTTTGTTTTTTTTATTACAGGTGATGCAAGAATTATTGTATTTCCATTCTGAAATCTTTCCTTTTAATTTTCCTTTAGATTTAATTAAATACTTCCAAAACTATATAATTTTTAAATACATTTTAAATTTTCATTATCAAAACGGAAGTTTAAGAATTATGACTTTTCTTGTAAATCTCTGTAAATATTATTAATTTGTCGCTTTATTATATTTTTTCCTGTGAATTTTATTCTTAATTTTCTTGAAATATATTACTCCATATATAATAAGAACTATCATCAAAACTAAAGTTAGCAAACTTATAATAATAATATTGATTCTAAATTGTTTACTATTCATATTTCTGAAATATTCAGACAGTATAAAATCTGATGCTATCCGTATTGTACACATGTGATAAACCATTATGTCTGGATTGAAAGTTTCGTAGTCAAAAGGAGCACTAGACCATCCAGAATGGCATTCACACCATCCATTAGTAGGATTGGGATCACCATAATGACATTGAACGTTTAATGGATATCCGTGAACTCCTGTTAAACGTTCTTTGTTATTGCCTATTTTAAACTGGTTCAGATCGTCCTCCGTTAACCTACCCTTTAATTTTCGGCAAGTATTACTCACTGGAATATAAGCAACGTTTGGTAAACCTTCATCATTCTCCTCTGATTTACATTCGGGTATTTTCTCGCAACGACGAGTTGTACGATTATAAAAATTTCGCTTTCCGCTATACTTCAATAGACATATGACCGGTTTGCACTGATTAATCGAATTTTCATCAACGCTTAAACATTTTTTTACGTCTTTATCTGAGAGATAATCTTTCAATAGGGGCAACGTACCTTTATTTAGCATTGTGTCAAATTTTATAACCGTAGAAATTTCGACGGTTTGAGTGGCGAGTAAAATAGTACAACTTCCTTTCCTATCGTGCAAATACAAATTGGGATATAGAAGAGTTACGTTTTTAGTATCCATAGGATATAACTCTATCTCCGTTCCTATTAACTGCATAGATTCACAATCATTTTCGTTTACTGATAATATCTGACAGCACTCTTTACTCTCAACAGTAACTTGTACAACATTTCGTTCCTTATTTATAAGTGTAACATAAAATATCAATGCAGTGTCTCCTCGTTTAACATTCATGATGCCGCTACTTTCAATCTTTAACGGTGATCGATTTTTCAGTTTTTCATCTTCGGAATTTTTCTGACTCTTGGCATCTTTCACTGCATTATCGACTGCATCCAACATCGATATACTTGTTTCTTTCATATAAAGTGAAAGATCGACGGTATCATAACCAAGTATATAACGATCGTCACAAATTATTATAGTTAGAACTTTAATTAATATTAATATACAGATTTGTTTCATATTTTAAATCTAAATAATCGAACATAACAATTTTCGATATTTGATTGTTACTACTATCAACTGATAACAAAAAAAAAAAAATCTAGAAAAATATATACGAGAAATAAAAAGAGAACGATTTTCCCAGAAAACTATATTGGAAACAGGGATTAGAAGTACACGGAAAAATTCGCAGAATTTATTTTATGACGTCAACGTTCCTGTTCAATAAATGAATGAACAATATTGGAAGAGTGAATATCGTGAATAACCAGAAAACTAAATAGGGAAAGAAGAAGGAAAAAAAAAATTCTGTTCGTACCCTATTTTCGTTAATGCTTGAAAGATCACGCATTTTTTCAATCAGTGAAATTGCAACATTCGTGACTGCCACGAGATTGGTATAATGAATTTGTTTATGTAGGCTATAATAAAAAACAAGACTTACGTAACAACTACGTAATAAATAAAAGTTGTCAATCGATGCATTAACATATATTAAGCAAAAAAAACTCTCACGATTTCTTATAATTACTTACTCAAATG
>WUQG02224081.1:0-21169 GCA_011317285.2 Androctonus mauritanicus
TTATTATACTAATTTATAACAGATTACAATATTTTTTTGGTTAATTTCTTTTGATTGGCTGGCCATCTACACCTAATGTTTTACGAGTGTGTTCAGTAATACCCTCTCTACGAACTACACACCTTTCATTCACATCCGCGTTTCCCAACTCGCGGGGTCTCCTCGTTAGTAAACTTTGCAAACCATTTTAATTCTTCAAGTGTGTATATATCTTCAGATACTTATCACTCTTTTTTTATTCATTATCCTCTTCACTCTTTTCCTTACCCTCCTTTTATTTTTTAAAAGATGAAATTTAGCTTCCTCTCTTTTTAAACATTCACAAGATTGTCAATATATGAATATGTTTATTGTTATTTTTCAAATACAATTTTGAAAAGTAAAAACATTTTGATAAAGCTTAATATATAATATTTATATATAGTTTATAGTTGATAACACAATACTGTACACAGCAAAATTCTTTCTCTTAGAATATCTGCTTTTTATATTTAAAATTTGATAGCAGATTCACCTTTTCTATTCATATACACAAAATATTTATTAAATCTAAGTATTTGATATATGAATAAAAAGAACCCTCTTGGATTTACATAAAAAACATTAAAAACAGGCAAACACTTGTCTCCTAGTTTAATGTTAGTGTCATTAGTCTAACAAGTAAGTAAAATTTGGTCTTCAAGTATATGCTACTGTATTCCAGACAAATCCAAATTTAATTAATTATAAATTAAATTCTACTTTAATTCTCTTTCTTAGACTATTAAACTTTTCACACAATAATAATATTGCAATAAATAATTTCAGAAAATATCAAAGTATATATGACATGATCAAAGATATAGATATAAAGTTGGCATTTAGGTTTATTCATAATGATTTTCCTGGGAATTCCTTCACCTTTAATGTCAATGTTAGAAATTTCAGATATAGAGAATTTTTAAATGGACCTCTCTGTAAAGTTTTAAAATGTCAAAATAGATTTATGTATCATATACTAAATTTAATAGATTTTCGATCACTCATTAATGCTATTTTTTTATCTGTAATGAGGGGTTGCATTATGTCTTGATTATTTATATTATAATCAACTATTTTGTTTTATCATAATCTGCATTTGATTTTTATGGATAATAAAATAATAAATAAGTCAAACTACAAAAACATTTTTGATCATTTTAGCCCTCATCATTTATACCAATTTCATTGTTTAGTTGGGATGTTAGTATAACTGATGAGGATTGAATTTTCAACCATTTTCACAGTTGGTAAAAAGTATTAAAAATATATTTTCTTGCTTTAGATGTTTGGATAAATTATTTATATTATATACTGGTGTGTGTGTATTTGGTTCTTATTTCTTATCTGTTATAGAAATTAATAAATTTTCACTGATTTATATATTGGATTGATTGATTTCATTGAAAGTCTCTAATAGGAAAAATAAATTTTTGAGGTTTTGATTAATTCAATAAGAAAGAAATTTTAATTATACTGAAGGAACAAAAGCAATATTGAGGATTGCTTTTGTTCCTTTAGTATTTTTGCAAAATAAACAGCATTATTTATATTTTTGTAATATAAGCAATTATATATGCCAAATATCATTAAGTATTAAAAATGAATTATAAAGCTTTTTAAATACGAAAATGAAGAAAAATCTTTATATTTCTACATGAAGGCAAAAAAAAAACAAAAAAAAAATGAAATTTTATGAATTTTATTCTTTTGAATCAGCATTAATGTGAAACAGATATTTTTACAAAAAATTATTTCTGCTGATTTAAGATTTAAATATTATATTAAAAAATGTAAATCTTAGTAAAAAAAAAAAAAAAAATCCAGTAAAAGATCAATGTAAAACTGGTTAAAACTTTTTGATGTTTTGCAAATTTGAATATGTTCTTTAAAACAAAGAGAATTTATTACAAGAGATCTTACAAAAAAAAAAAATAATATTAAATGTAAAGATATATTGATGATGTAGTTCACGCTGCAATTCAAAGATAAACTCCAGTGCTTATCATAGTTAATTTACATTTTGAGAATGTTCCTTTTTTTTTCCTTTAAACTCCTAATACCTCGCTGACAAATTATTTACTTTAAATATCAAAGGTGATCAATATATTTAAAACGTCAGCGTAGCTGTTTTCGAATTTACTTTGGGAGATGCTTTAAACAATTCATTAAGACAAAATTGACGCTATCGGTTTTGTTTGATAGACAGGTGCAAGTGAGTCAAAATCCTCTTTGTAGGAAATTTAGGATTAAGAAGTCTGCAGAATGTTTGAATAAAGGATTTAACGTGTCTATATAGATTACTGTCAAACCATTATATTGTTTTGTGATAACAGATACATTATCTCACTTCAGATACCTTATTTCCAATAAAATTTAACAAAAAACTTTTAACTGGAGGAAGAAGGAAAAAAAAAAAATCAAATAGTACGAGATAGGGATTGAAAAATTAACTCTCTTCCTTTTAACACGTTGCTGAAGATTTTGATAAATTTGTAAGAATGAAGATGTATGGTTTAATAAACAAGTGGCTGTCCGTATTAAAGAGTTCATTTTGAAGACTGGGAGAAGCGAGATGAATAATGAATTCCGATTTTGAATATCGGGCTGTACAGAAGAGATAGCCTAGTAACTGCTGTGTAATAAATGGTGCGACTTGCTGCTTAAAACATATCGACAATGAATTTAGATTAAAAATGCACTGTTTCCATGCAGAAAGCTCTTTTTTTTTCATTTATAGCATAACGCAATTTTCGCTCTCGCACAATTCCGATTTGAATTAGCGAAGAGAACATTTTTTTGTTAAGAAAGTTTAGAGGTTTTAATGCAGAAGGAGTATACTTAATTAAGGATTTTCACAGAGGAATATAGATTTGCGTATAAAAGGAAGCACGCTGGATGTTTTCGATGAATAACAATGACGATGATAAAAGTCACATTGGGAAATCCCCATCCGACCATTTGTTTAGATTTTTGAATGGAAGACATTAGTTGCAAGAGACTGCCAATTTTATAGAGTAACTTACGCCGAAAGATTATAATCAAATAGCGATAAAGTAAAATAATGACGATAAATCGTTTTTTTATCTTTTTTTTCTGAAAAATGACAGAATAATCGAGTGGAAATGCACTTTTGCAGAATGGAGAGATTTAATATTACGATAAAAATAATTCTACTTGTTAGGAATAATTGAATTTATTTTTATTTTTGTTTTACTAACAGAATAATTGTTACATTTGTCATTCTTTTTTAAATAATCAAAAACTCCAGTTTGTTTTTTTTTGTGTTGTGAAAACATTTTCTTATCTCCGTTCCACTCTTTAATATTGCAACCTTAAACAGCAGAAAATTACTTTTTAGTGATGTTTCGCTGAGAGTTACGTGCAAGATCACATGGCGAAAAATTTATGTAGAATTAAATATTGTGTTATTTAAAAAAAAATGCACTCTTGTTAAGCTGTTAAAGTTTGACTATAATATTAAAAAAATAAAAATAAAAATCGATTTATTCCGTACAGAGACACGTTACTTGTCATGAAGAGAGTCGATATAAAAGCTTCATCCCTTGCCAGATTGTATCCAGAAAGTAGAAATTTAGTACAAAAGACGAACAAAATTTAAAAATGTTGCAAAAGTATCGATCCACACGGTATTAGTTTGTAGTAAACTTGTCTTACAACAATGTTCAACTTGCATTTTACAAGTTAGGAAGAAAAAAAAACTTTACCTCTGGTTATTTCTTACGTTAAAAGGGGTAAAGTCGTCAAAGGATTTTCTTTCAGTTGCGAAAATCATAAAGTCTTTAGTTACAGCGTCCTGCAAATGGACGAAAGAGAAAAAAAGAGGGATAGATGAATGTAAGCGACTGTGAGATGTTTCAATGGAAACTTTCAATCCTGTCCAATCGATGAACATTTTATTTTTTTACTTTTTTTTAGGATAGAAGAAAAACTGGGACAGAAACGGGTATAATCCATAATAAATTTGACGTAGTAGTTAGTGTTCCCATTGTTGCTGTCATGTCAGGAGATAGACAGTTGTCGTCGGAGGCGGACAAACTCGATGACTTATGAGAGATGGGCTATTGTCCTCATTTGTCACATCCATTGATCATCTCCGGACATTAGAGGTCTATCACATATACACGTTCTGTAGACATTGCAGAGAATTTTTAACTTTAACTCACCAGAATGAGATAGGAGTGTCATTCTGTCTCTAGATTACTATATATCTGAGAAAATATTACCTCCGGAAATAACTGTTCAATTATCATTGTTGACGATATTTAAGAGAAGATAATGTCTGATTTTCGCTTGTCTTGATTTATCATCATATTATATCGCAAGCTCCGCCTCATCTTTCTAGAAAATGTTAAAATATCAACTTTTAAAAACTAATTGACATTAAAATAAGTGTAAGAAAGTTTGATATACGAAATCTGCACTTGATGCATTTTAATTAATTTACATTTAATTAACCTATAAAAAAAGTGAAAATTAAATTCTGAATTCATAATAAATTAAGTTTGAATACATCAGACGTCCGTTAGCTGATATCGCAACATCAATAGAGACTGCGCAGTCGACGCTTTTCCGACTTAACAGCATCTTAGTTGTAAGAGATCAGGAAGTGATTAACTACGCTAAATGCCGATGAAAATCGGTAAATTTTGCTAACTTTTAAAAAGAATTATCCGTCCTCTAACGATTTACTCAGAATCGAATTAAAATTTTAATTATAAATTAGTTCTTCCGATGATTAAAAACAAAAAAAAAAAAAACGCATTCGGATTTAGTCAAGATGAAGAGATGCTAACGTAAATTAATATTTTAAAAACTTATTTCTGCTAAATCTCGGATTTTAAGTGAAGAAAAAACATTACTTTATAACGATTTTATTGGATTTAAATCAGATACGTCTAGTATTTTATATATATTTAACGTCTCCGTCTGAGAAATGGTATACATTAGGAGGTTGAAAAAAAAAAATGTATATATATATATAAAAGTTTGAATATTTTAGCAATTGTTCACCTAATGTTCAATCGACGTAGAAAAGGAGGAAGAAGAAAAAACATAAATTGAATGTACGGTTTGGATTTTCAACTTCTTTTAAAAATTCAGTAAGAAAATATTTTGGGTTTTAACGATTTTGGCAAGTTTCACGTTAAAAGAGCTTCTTATATTGAATTCTAGCGATTAGGACGATTTTTCTTTTCGTGATATATATTTTTTTCTTCTATTTCTCTTTCTTACTTTTTATTTGCGGATTCCGGTTTTATGCCTTGAAAGCTTTAAAAGATTGATTTAAAATTGTTATCGAAAAGTCGTGTCATTTTAAAGTTTTATTTTAAGTCGACACAGCTTCCCAATAACGTTAAAAATTTGGTGCACAAATCTCCGATAAACAGACATCTGTTGTCAGAATAAATATGAGGTATAATTTATTTTTTTTTTATTTTTATTTTTTTGGCTGAAGAAAGTTTAATAAATTAAGAAAAATCGATATTTCGAAGAATAAAAAACTAACAAAGTTTTCCGTGTTCGAGATGTTAAAATAATAATTTTTTTTTTTTTTTCATTTTTCATTAAATTATTTTATTATTTTAAACTGAAATGCATAACATACGCAGGAAGTGAAAAAAGTACAAAATTCCTGAATGTGAAAAGAGATGGAAAACTTATTGGTAGACCGCATCTTAGCTGCTGCACTCTATTCTGTAGCATCCCATTTTTGTACGGATACACCCTGAAAAGCGATTTTATTTTTTTTATTTCTTCAAGTTTACCTGTATCCATCCCTGTTCTTCTCCTTTCTTAATCTCTTCCTCTCGCTCTTCGGGTTTTTTTTATTTTTATTTTATTTTTTTTTCAGTTTCCTCGATCCATTTCTTCTCGACATTCTCCTGTTTTCCATTTTTAAATCAGGTTAACCTGTTATCCGAATATCAAATTCTTGCTTTCCCAATTCTATCAATCAACTTTTCCATTTCTATTCTCCATCCGATGTCTTTATTTCTAATTCTATATCCATTCTTTTTTTTTATTTTTTAAAACATAATTTCCGTTTACTCCCTTTACTGCTATGTTTCCTCTTATTTTATTTTATTTTTTTTTTTTACAAAAACCGAAAAAAATATTGGTAATCCGAAAACACATTTTGTAATGCGCTCAAATAGGCATATTTTTTTATCTTTATAATTATCCTAACACATCGGTTATCAATTCGGATAATCGCCTACGAGAAAAATGACGAAAACATGAATTTGCATAAATTGGCTCTAACGAATAATCTGGCGTAAACCGCATTAAGTTGTGGAAACGTGTAGAAACACGAAGACTGTAAATGAGATCAATCAAAATCATCGGTTAGAAGGCAAAGAAAATTTGATATTTCTCGTTTCTGGCAGCCACTCGATTGAATCAATTTAATCCCAAAGCAAAAAGTTTGTTGACAACTGTAAAACTAATTCCAGATAATCCACAGTTCAGTAGATGAGAGACTTAATAGAGTTCGTCCCCTTTTACTGATTACTTTCGGAATCATTACAAACAGGTCGACGAAGTTTATTTTTTGATGTTTTGTGTATCCATAAAGGATCATCAGTTAATTCCTTAATTTTATTTTTCGGCATATGTGAAGTTAATATCTCTTACTGGGATTAAGTGTAATATCTAGAAAACCAAACTCTTGTGTATAATCCCGCTATTCATTCCGGATCGACCTTATTGTCTCCTCTAACGCACCCTTTGGAAATATCAATAATAAGGGAATTTATCCTTTAATCTTCTCCAATGTATGGAGCTAGAATCTTCTCGTAAAATCATTTAAATGGCATCAAACTTAATTTGCGAAATTAATCTTTTTAAAATGCGTAAATTGTTAAAAGATTTGATCGGAATTTAATTCGTTTAAAATAAAATCGCAAGGAACGATTGGTCTGACCACCATTTAGCATTGTCCAATTCAAAAAATAATCTTTTGTGTAAAGTTCGGTGTAAATTGTATGCAGTTCTCTTAAATATAAATGCAAATATACAGCTTACATCTATTGATTTACCGTTTTAAGCATTTAACAAGCAGATCAATCATTAGAGCGCTAGATTAGCTACAACGTTACTTAAACTAAGCACAAAATGAATCGTTGTTGAGTCTCTCAGTGGCATTTTAATGTTAAAATAATAATAATAATGACATAATTTTAATAACTTTTTCGATAGGATTCTACTTTGACTGCCTCGCATGTTCGCGTCTGACTCTGGTGCGACGCGTATATGAATAATAAGTTGCGTTATAGCGCGCCTTAGTGCATATCACTTTTTTCATGCTCGATAAAATAGACGTTAATACGCATGCGAATGATATCAACATCTACTTCATCATATTATTATATAATGCCTATTATATGATAATATAATCATATAATAATAATAATAATAATAATTAATATGCGCGCGCGGGGCACCGCGAAGACGCGAGGCAGTCAAAGTAGAATCTTAACGTATTTTTTTCTCTTCATCACTTTCATCTTTATAATTTTTGATTTTTTAAATTTTGAATTTACATTCCAACTTTTGTTTAAGTTCAAACTTTTCGATTTTTTTTTCTCGATATCAATTCGAGTTTCTAAAGTATTTTTTTTTTTTTAATCTTCGAATTATAAAGAAACGATTATTTGAATTCGATAATGTTTATAAAAAAAATAATAATAATGATAAAAAGTATTTTATTTTATTCTCTTTTCCTGTTTGGAATTTGATTTTTGCCTGTGGAATTTTTACAGTTTTCTCCCTCTTCCTTTTCTGGTTGAAAATTTCTTTCGGTAGGTGCAAAGAAAACCTTTAAAAAAAGTGAAAACTGTCCGTCATTTTTCACAGCTGTCATTCCGTTTTTCCTCTTAATTATAAAACAAAAATCCCGGAGACGTTCGGAGATTTTTAAAAATCCTCCAACATATCTATATATACATGTATATACAGATAAGTTTTACGTGTGCTTACGAAAAAAAAAAAAAAAAGAAAAACTTTATGAAGTCTGTCAAAACATTTCCAAACTCTCCTATCGAATTTTATCAAAAAGAATGCTTTCCGAGAAGAAACGTTGATTATCAGTCGACTTGTATTTTTTCTTCCCTCCTCTTTCTGAACAGTGCTATTAAAATCCAATTCGCCAGATTTGCAGATCTAACGAAGATAATTGAGAATAGTTAAAAGTTTATCGAAAGACTTTTTGCGCTGTTTAAAATTAAATTTTTCTCTCTAGAACTATAAAAATAAAAAAAAAAAAATAATTAACTGAGGTAAAAATAAAAATGCGTTACGTATAATTAGCGATCTACCGCTCTGATATAAAGTCGATGATTTTTTTTTTTTTTTTAACTGGGTTATCGCGGAAGCACGCATCGTTTGAGCGTTAGAATAGGAGAGATCTGCCAAAACTGAATCACGTGTTAATCATATTTATGCATTTTTATTAAATGATAATCATCTCCTCTCCGACGTAAGTCATTGGCGTTATCGTTTTAAAGCTGTCGTTGTTCTGCAGAACAGAAAATGCGACTTTTGTATTATTTTTATAATATATAAATTGTTAGCTTATGGTGCAAAAATGCATTTTGCGATAGAAAAATCGCTAAAAAATTGATTCGAAAATAGCACTTTAAGTGATAAGACATTGAATTATTCGAATTTATGACATTAATGCTCAATCGAACCTGTTTAAAAATGCAAAATATCTTTTCTTATTAATCGATAGTAATGTCTAAAATCTCGGCCATTTATTATTTCTAAGCGGTATTATATATAGAATGGCGTAACTCGATTTTACGAGATTCGATGTCGAAAATTCTACATTAATTGGAAGAATTCGATGAATGCTAAACGAAAATATTTTCCGACGGCTATGTGATGAATTTCAGGAATTCTTACTGCAGCTTTACCTAGTATATATAATCTGCTTTGGAACGATAAAACTCCAGAATTTGAAACGGCACTTAAAAATCTCGTTATAATTTTCTTTAAAATGTTCAAAATGCGATTGTAAAATCGTTTAATTTTAATATTTTATAAATGCGCCTTTTTTATTTTATTTTATTTTATTTATTAGCTCGCAGACTTTTAATATTTTAAATCGGGCGTACCGTTACCTTTCGTGATAAATACTTTAATTTTTGAGAAGTTGCAATCAATATTTAATATTAAGAAGTGACCGTATTGATGTAAATTAATTCATTTAAATGATTGATGGCCATGTTTTTAATTTTATGTACGAAAACGTCGCAGTTTTCGTTTTGCCTTAGCGACTCGTTGCAATGTCCGCAGGCGCGCGCGAGTTATGTCTGAGCGACGCGACGCGCAGTTAGTATCCTATAACAGTTTTACACGCCTATAGTTTATTAGTCGTTCTCTTTCCGACTTATTCGCGCGCTCATTCAGTTAAGTATTATAAATTGTGTAGCTACAGAAAAAAAAAAAGGAAAAATAACTTTTTATTATTCAACAAAAGTTATTAGTTAAACCATTCTCATTAAAACGAACGTATTTTGGGAATAATTATAAAGCTGATAGTTTTTTTCTTCATTATAGTCATATAAATTAAGTACTTTAGCGCCCGTTAAAGATCATTTTGTCGAAGGTGACTATATCGATCTCATTATGTAAATGTCAACACACCTTGTCCTAATGACTGAGCAATTAGTTGACATTTCTGTCACCGGCCGTTGTGAATATTAATAATCTCCATTAGCTGGCAGGAGGGAAAAATTATTAAAGATAAAATTAAATAATATTAAAAAAAATAAGAATATGGCTGCCGCGGTATCGGTTAATAAGCTAATCAACGCACTTAAAAGAATGAATTATTGACTATTTGGTATATACCGACATTAGTAAACTAGCAAAACACTTAAGTCTGTTGATAGATCAAAAGCGTTTTATCTATTAATGAATATCGGCGACGTCAAAAATCGACAAATTCGGTTTAGTTTCGGAAAGTAAATATAACGCAATTTGACCATATCAGTTAAGATATGTTCCTTTGACGTCGGCTATTTTTATGACAAACAATTTATCGAAAGAAAAAATAATAATAATAATAAGCGAACGCATTAAAATTCACCATGGCATCTTACTAATCTTACTAATAAGAATTTAAATTGTCGAAATGGGGAAAAGTAATTTAAATAACGCCATAAATTTATTGTTATATATAAGAACGCTAGTTAATAATTAAATTTTTTTTTTTTTTTTGTCCAGTAAAAGGAATCTTAATCTTTCCGTGACAGAGACTGCATTTTATATTAATTTGTTTTGCCAGTTCAGAAATCTAATTTACCGTTTGCAGTTCTTTTTGATTTTTAAAATTATTCTAGGAAAAAATAAATGAATAAATTACTGAATATTGAATTCACTTCTGGCGATTTCCAATTTGAATTTTTTTTTCTTTAACTATTTTGCTGATAGGTGGAGTTAAATGCGAGCGGGGAGAAAGTTCGTCTGCTCGAATATTTTTTATTTATTTATTTTTTCTTTTCTTTTAAGGGTATTGTGAGGTTCGTAAGCGTTCCGATCAAAGTTTAAAAGTGCGCTTTATAGTCTCCCAATATTTCTGTCATCATTGAGAAGAAATACTTCATTTATCAAGATAAGCAATAAAGGCACTGAGACCATAAAGAAGCCGGATCGCTTTTTAACAGAGAGAAAACAATATCTGTTTCAGAAGTCGTTTTCTAAACTTGGAAGAAAAATAGAGGTAGCCGAGCTAAAAATAAGTAGCTATCGATTACATATATTTTGGACATGTTAAGATTGATGGAGAAAATTTCTGTAGGTGATCGATTCTTGCACCAACAGGATTTCTCAGTCAAGCTGCGACATGGTCCTCTTGACGCGTTGTTGTTGTAAACAACGTTCCGGAATGAAAAACATTGCATTCTCTTATAGAAATACGAATACAACAAAGTATCCAAATTATAATTTAACGATTGAAATTTAAGGCATGTTTTATTAAAATATACATTTTATTGATGATTATTCCACTTTTTCATATTATCATATCTCATTGTTCTTAACAACGATATAAAGAAACCTTATTTTTATATTTTGAGTATTTATCATCATCAAATTCTTAGCATGCAAATTTCCAGTTAAATAGCCAATTTTCAGAGAAGTTCTTATTTTATGAAATCTACTTATAGGAGAAAGAACTGCAACTCAGTGATTGCAAAGTTATTGATCTCTTATCATATGCACACGTTAAATCAATAATTATTGAAAATACTTACTATAGTAATTGATATTTTAGAAATATGGCACTGTAAAAAAACAGTCTCATCTAGTGTCATAAAAGTATAAAAAAATTTATAGCAAGAAATCTACTGATGATATCATATTATATATAAGAAAACTAAGAATGATAATCAAAACCCACATAAAATATCAACTTAAAATTACAGCAGAATATTAATTATTCAAATTGCCAGAAATCATTAATTCAGATCTGGTTTAATTTCACAAAATATTTTAAAATAATAATAATTTCTAAAACAGTTTAATATCTTACATTAATTATGTATTCCATTAAAATATCGCTCAATATAAAAATCAGTGTCCACCCATTTTATATTAAATAACAAATGAGGTAAAGGATTAATCAAATCCAATTATAATACAAATATAGCCAAATAATTCCAAACAATAATAATTTGAAAGAATACTTAATTCATTTTATAATTTTATTTAAATATATGATCATTTGAGTTTTTTTGGCAGGATTTGGATTATAAATGGAACTACTCATTTGTTTCTATGGGATATATTAAACATGGGTTTAGTTATAACAAGTGGATTCTGCTGTAATTAGCAATTAATTTTTCATTTGATTTTCTTAATATTTAATTTTAAGTTTTGTTAAATGTATAAATGCCAAAAATGTTTTTAATGTTTCTTTAAAATTATTATTAATTTTTTTAATTAAAAAATAGAATCTAAACTATCAAATTAAAATTACTTGTAGATTTTAATTTTGTGATGGAATTATATAAAAAAAAAAGACCAATAATGAAAAATTTATTACATTAATCATTTATTTTAAAATGTGTTTACAGAGTTCTGCATAAAATTTTATAATTGTAAAATTCCAGAAAAAGTTTGAACCAATTTTTATGATTTCTTTTCATTATTATTATTATTATTACTTTTTGGTTTGTAAATCAAATATACTTATTTACAAATTGGAAAAATAATTACTATATATATATTAGAGCCTGAATTAAATTAAAAATGAATGGATGAAAAATAAAAAATAAAAACCTGAAAATTTCAGACACCTGTGTTATATATATATAGTGTAAAATGTGGAAAAAAATTGTAACAATAAGAGACAAGTGACCTATATTGGTTTTATTTATGCATCCACACAGAGGGTAGCAGAAACAGGACATGTTCCTACAATAGGAATCATTGACCACACAGACAGATATGTAAAGCAGAAAACACAAGTGACCCAAATGTTCATAGAAATGTGGCTTTCATTTTCAGTGGCATCATACATTTCTGGTGCTTCCCTGATGTCAAATATTTGTTCACAAAATCTAAACTAACTTTCACAAGAAATTTTTTTTTTACATTTCTGAAAATAAATTACAATGCTAACCTAGCACCAGTTTTTCACATCCTTTTTTTTAAAATTTTTTCTTTTTTATTTTATTTTTTAAACCTAAACATACAAATTTAGAGCTAGTGGTCGTTGTTTTGTATTCTACTGTTGTCCATGAATTAGATATAATCGAAAATATATCCTCTGTTACAGTTTTTCTTCTAACTAAGATAACCATACATCATTGTTTAAAGACTGTCAAATTGCTAAATAAATGCCTAGATTATCTATACAGTGATTAGTCATGGTATGTCAAAAAGAAGGCCTTTTATACATCTTTCGTAAAACAGAAATATAAAAGACCCTATCTATGGCTCTTTTTTTATTTTTCTTTTATAAATAGTTTGTAATAATTATTCTAACCGAAGCCTGTACAATGTTTGCCTAAAATCGCACTGCAAATATTGACAATTAGATTTGTCCACACCTAAAAAAAAACAAAAAACAAATCTATATGTTTTCCATACAAAATAGAAAAACAAATCTGGTTGCTAAAAATGGTTGACTGTTTGTAAATACATGGCAGATGAAATTATTTATATCACGATTTCCGTGCAGGACGACCATGCCCTTTTTGAGACAATTGCTTAGTCCGCAGGTGGTCGTCCACACAAATTATCTAACAAAATAAATTATCATTTATAATTAGGATTTGAGATGTATACGAAGCTGCTTTCACAACACCATGAATGGTGAGGGAAGTCACATAATGATACATGATGATGATTTCCAAATATATCTAATTGGTACAGTGTTTTTCACTGTAGCTAAGCCTACAGAACTCTAGTGGTCACAGTGGATGAATAATTACACATACATGTACCTTTGCTTCTGTAAGTTGCTCAGCAGTACAATATCTGAAAGCAAAAAGTGGTTGCTACAAACACAGAACTAATGCTCCTATGTATGGTTGACAAGAGATTACATATGTGACTAATAGCAGCTAAGTTGAATCCTAGGCATCAGAGAGAAATATTTTTTTTATCCTGAAAGGCCTCACAAATAACATGAAAGTGTTTTTAATATTGCTTTCATTTCAGCTTTCAAGCTTTACCATGTTATTTCTTTGTATTACCATCACTCGTTGATTATTCATTTATGTACTTTAATTTATTATGGTAAAGTAAGAATAAATATATGTGCTATCTAATTGCCATTACAAAAATTTTGTTAAGGATGGGATCAGGATTGCCATGAACCCATAAGATACGGGACTATGTGAATTCTGGCAATTACTACTGAAAGCAAAAAATAATATCAAAGTATGAAATATTTTATAGGTCTCTTGCCTTGTAACAACTGTACATGTTCGGCATACATGAAACAACAATGGTTACTATTGCTTTGTTTTGTGGAGAACCACATCCAGTTGATACACTAACCACATCTAGTGCATCACTTTTACATAGAATACATGCATAAAGGGGTCCGTATACAGATACAATAAAACTCCAGTTTTCTGGGAGTATCTTATTAGGAACCAGTGGACAGATGCTACAGGTAGGCCACTCCTGTTCCCAAGATGGGAAAACACGAAGGGTTACATCATGGTAAGACAGGAACTGATGGGATTGTGGGGAAACTGGCTCTGATCACTATGTTAAGTCTGGATGGTGATATTGCTTATTGTGTTATTTATTTTTTTTTACTTTCATATTCATATCATCCAACAGTGTATCACTGCCAGTTTTTTGGACAGTCACAAAAGGAACCAGGCCTAGGCAAAACTCTAAGAGGTAGCCTGCCATTTGGCCTCTGTCTTTATAATACATAGACAATCACAAATAGAACACCAGGCAGAATAAAGTCCCACAGAATAACATAGCCTGGCTGTTTGTCAAGTAATATAATTGATCAACATGGCTCATGAGTCTTGCCATGGAAATTTACAAGATACAATACAAGGGTTTCTATTTCAGAATGAACATGATACTACTATTAACATTCACAGAAATTTGTTGACTAAAAGCTTCTAATGGTAAGACTGAGAAGACATCTGCCTGTTGCTTGGCATCCCGAATTGTGGAGATTATTCATTTTCCCCTTTTAAAACATTTAAAAAGTAGGGCCACTCTGAATATACTGAGCATACTATAGGAGATAAAATTTTTTTCACAACAATAGCAACAATATCATAGAAACGAAATGGGCTTGGGAGTCACACATATAACAATGTCAACAAAAAATGACAGTATATGGGTTAACATGGTGATGACAGTAGCATAGATTATGATGTAAACTGGTTACGATTTAGAACAGACCGATGAGTGAATAATGCATCCAAGTGTTCAAATATCAACACAGAACACAACACAGGTAAGAAACGCACTGGTCATCCTTTTCTATTCATGTGTATGCAAGACAAGCGAGGGTCACCACAAGGGACCTCACCATTGGTGGCAGTCATAGCTTGTCCTTCACATAACAAGTGCTGTCTAAGGCCTGTGGTTGCAAGGTGTTTGGTGTTGCCATGGTGGGTGTTCTGGAGCTGCACTCCACTTGGGGGAGTAACTGAATGCAGCAGTGAAATATGGTGCAGAAGGAAGGTTATACTCAGAGCAGCCTCCCTGAGTGGAAACACCAAATGTCATCTGTAAAAATAAAAATATAAAAAATATAAAATGCTGATTATTAAATTTTTTAATATCTAATTATAAGAACCATTAATATTTTTTTCTTAAAAATTAATTTTTATGCAAAATAGATGAAAATATTGTTGGAAAAATTATGATCTAAATTTAATTATAAAAATTTCCATTAAAAATATGAAATATTTTTAATCATATTATTATATTCATTTTATAACCAGATTTATATATTTAAAACAAAGTTTGATTATTATTAGTTGATCTATAGTTTTCATTATTTTTATAAAAAAATATTTTTTTATAATTTTTTGTGTGTATAAATCATAAAATAAATAAACTTTTTTAGCAATTAGAAGTATTTAATATTATAAGATGATTATTGTACATAAAATAATTTTTCAGTAGAGTATTTTAAACATATTATTTTGATCTGTATTTAGAGATATTAGTTTATTGATATTATTTAAATATTATTTAGTAAGAGAAAGAGAGATTATGATTTAATTTAGATTTGTTTGTGGTAAATGTTTGTGTTGATAATGACTATTGCATTGTGAATCTGATTTGTAATTATCTAGGAATGCTCTAATGATTGGTTTATGTATATAATATATTGAATATAATTTGTAAAACAATAGGAATATGAATATCTTAGCCATAATGAGTAGTAAATCATTATAGTCTTTATATTAACTTTAATCTATCTAAAATCTGTGATTGCAAATAGCATATCAAAATTGTGTATAAAAATCCTGAAGCAAATTAATATTCTATACTACATGATAATCTTTCTCAGATTAGGAATCACAAATATAATAAATTCAAAATCCATTTTTAATTTACATGTAATAGAATAAAAATTTATATATATTTTTTAAGATTTTTGAGATTATCTGATTATTATAATTTTATATGACTTAAATTACAAAATAGTTTATTTTGGATTTTATGAATCCTTGATACTTTAAATTTGATGATAATATTCAATAATGAAGTTAAAACTTTCAGTTATAAATAGTTATTGTATTTTTGTTTCACAAATCTTATTTTCATTTTTTTTTATGCCATTTAAAAATGATATTTTAATATTTTAAAAATGGCTCTAATAATTTAAAATTTTTACAATAAACTGGTTGCTTATTAATGTTGATATTGTAATCACTATTGATTATAATTTAAAACCTATAATTCCATGGTGTGATTTTTCTTATATCATTTTTGTATAAAAATTTTGCATTAGTTATAAACAAATTATTTGTAATAGAAAAATTAATGTAATAAGAAAATTTTAGAAATTTAATTTTTTATGATGTTCCTAATTAATGTATATATTGTAATTTAAAAGATAATTATAGTTATCCTCTAGAATGTGTAATATCTTCAGTAGACTGATGTAAACATTAAAGTGTTTAGCTTGTGACAATTGAGTTATTACCATTGTGGACATTTCATTGATGATCAAAATCCGGTTTAAAATTATTTTGCTCCTATTCCTAAAAAAAATGTAGAAAAATTCTTTAAATTTGCTGATAGTTTACGTGTTGAGCGTATTGTCAAATAATCATTACCTTGCTATCCACAGTTAGCAGGTGCTCAATGGTATCCATTAGTAAAAGCTGCAGCAATCAAAGGTCCCTGCAGACAACAAATTGCCAATTAGTTCTGTATCATTGACTACAAATTGCTGTAAAATTTCCTGTTACAGAAAGCTATAATAATGTAGCAATGAAGCTACCAACAGTATTTTGTATCTAGAATTAAAATTTATTTACTCTTTCAAATGAATATTCAGAAAAACATATCTATTATAGTATGGATTTTAACTTTTATTTAGCTTTATAATCATTATTTAAAATTAGTTTTCTTACAGAATGCTTAATAATTATTATCCATAAAGCAAAAGCTATTTAGTCAATTTGTTTAAACAAAGATGGTTATGAAATTTGGAAGGAGAAAAAACAACAGTTTAATAAATAACTACTATCTAATTTAATAATAATTATAACAAATTAAAATTATACTTTATTTTCATTTATAACTTTTTAATTTAAATCACAAATCACAATTAAACATGAAAATGATCAACAAATTAAATGGTAGGTAGCATAAACAATTTATTATATAAACAAGACGTGCAATATATTTAGTTCTAATATTTCACTTCTTTATTACATTTTGCAAATTCACAACATTATACGATTTTATCAAATTTTTAAAAATCAAAGTTTCAATTTTTAAAACCAGAATTTCAATTTCTGCAATTGATCTCTTAAAACATGACTAAAAAGAAGTTAAAAAAAAGATTAGAATATTAAAACATAAAAGAAATTAAAACTTTACCTGAAGTAGCAATCTTGTGATTTATAATACAGAATTATTTAAATTTTTAATCTCAGAAATTTTTAATCTCCAAGAAGTGCCATCATTCATAATAATATGATTAGATAAAATACTTCTAAAAATGTAAAATTCTATTATAAAATAAAAATGAGTCTGGATGATGATGTAGAAATATGTCTAATGTCAAAATAAATATTATAGTATTAAATTTTAACCAATTAAACTTTTTCAAGATCTTAAAATCAATTTAGTTTTTTTAAAATTTTATAACTCATTTTGCTTTAACTAAGAAATTTGCACATTTTAGATCATTATTATTTTTATATTTTTCTTTTAATCTGGAATTAGGCATATTCATTTCTTTTACATAAATACAGATGGATGATTTTATTTATTATTTTTGTTACATTTAAACTGATTTCTATTATTATATCAGAAATTTATTTTGCTTATATTAATTCTTTTATTGGTTTTAGCTTTAAGCTGATTTTAGAAAAGTTCTATGGTAAATAATTTTTCAGATTTTTTATTTTACTGTTAAATTTGCTATTTTTAGTATATAAAAAATGTTAATATCATTTTTTAGGATAATTTTTTTCCTCCTAATCATATTTTTTTTTAGAAATTTTAAGTTATTAGATTAAATATGTATTGAAAAATGAAATGTATATTAAAAATTATTTAAAAATAATTTCAGAACAGTATAGAATTAATTGATGTTAATCATTAAACAAAGGAAATAAATATATAAAAAAAAAAAGTAGGGAACAGAACAGTAATTATTACCATAGAATTATCTTCAATATTATTACTATATGTGCTATAGAGTTTGTTTCATGCAACATGTTACTAATTTTTATTGAATTAAGTTATTAACTTGTACATAAGCATTTACAATATCAATGAATGTTTGTTCTTTTTAAAATAACTCCAATGAAACTTCAGCATAATGAAATTTCAATACTTAAAAAATATTATTACACTGCCAAAAATTTACACATAATATACATATATGCCTCCTGCCATAGTGCTAGTTATATGTATATTATGAAATTTCAATGTTATAAGTCTTTAAACTTCAATTTTTTCAATATAATCATTGAGAAAATTAATTGTTAGTAATTTATTGCATAAAATCTACAATATATGTATTATTTATATAACCAGTATACAAATGAAAATAAACACATTTTACTCTATAATTAAATTTTTAGATTTTTTTTTTAATTATTTTATAAATTAAATATAATTATCAGTAATCAAATTAAATTCAGTTTTGATAAAAATTGTAATTGCAAGAAAGCATGTGGGATATCTCAAATCATTTAAATCAACTTTGTTTTAACAGATAAATATAAACTGAATAAAATTAACAATACATGTGTAGAAAGGTTGGAAAAATAACTCATTTTTTAAAACTGATCATGAAACTATAGACTGATTCATCTGAGCTGTTTTTATATAACATCCCAAGTGCAGACTTTTGGATTAATAAAGAATTCTTTTCTAAACATATTAATTTTACAATATAGTTTTTGTAATAAAAATAAAATCATTCATTAAGATCAAAAGAATTCATAAATTTTTTTGTTTATTAGTATATATTCTAATTTTTCTTAAAAGCAAGATAATATGAACAAATTTTAATATTAACAATTATAATTTCAAAGAATTCCATTTTTGAAAACATTTCAAATCAACAATTTGAATGAATTTTTTTAAATAGTATTATTTAAAAAGAGATTTTAGAAATTGATGTATAAGAGTTTTCCAATGCATATTGCACATATTTTTTGGTAATGTTACATATGCAATAATTTACATAGGTAAATTCAATTTAATATATTTCAGGAAATTAAAAATGTTATATGCTACATGTATTACCTATCTACAAACCAGGGGAGATACTTATATAACTATTGTAATATATGCACATATGCAATTTACATATTACTATAGTTATTATGACGTATAATAACTTTATCATCAAAAGTTAATTGTTGATAGTGCTATTAACTCTCATTACAACAGTGTCATAACTATTATTGCATTATTGCTATATAAAACTACAGTAATAAATTGTAAAGATAATTTTTTAAGCATTTTTTATATTGTAATTTTTTGCATTAAATCAAGAGATTCTATACATGATTGTATCAATATATCAAATAAACTTAACTAGATATATCAAATAACTATTATACTTTCAGAAGTATAAAAATGAAAGACATGAAATAATAATTTAAATAATATAGTTCAGTTTTTAAAAAGAAACTACTTTTATTGATATTAAATAACAATATTTTACAAAAGTTCTTAATCATCTTTAATTGTATTAATAATTTATAATTGAAAAAATTAGTTAAAATAATAATTGCAATACAATTTTGATTTTCCATAATAATCAGGATTAATGACAATACTTATAACAAGTTAAGTAATTGCATACTTAACTTATAGCAAGTATGTAATCACTGACTGTCACTTATTATAAGTATCATTATATAGCTAAATTCATCTGCTTTAACTTTGATTTTAGGTTAATTATTATTGATTTGACAATTTTATTAAAGAGAAGGATTCACTAAACATAAAATACAAAATTTGAAGCACAAATCTAATTGATTACTAAACAAACTAGAACTAATTGAAAATGGAAAAAACTGGTCAAAAAGAATTTGTTTTTATCCCTTTTCTCCTCTGTAGATATTGTTACATATCATTTAATTAAATTGCATTTTTTGTTACTTAAAATCCTTTAAGTAAAAAGAACATAGAGTTTCCCATCTTTGAAACATCCATACAGGTTGCTTTGTTCAACCAAATTTTTGTAAGTTTTTAATGTTATTTAAAGATCCTGATAATTTTTGCACAACTGAGTACAAAAATAAAAAAGATCATTTAATATGCTAGCATGTTATCATGAAAACATTTTCTCAAAATATATTAATTATATTGAAATGATAAATCAGTAAATTATTACTCTTGCAGAGATATCTAATATGTAAAAAAATGAGTGAAATAATGAGAAAATAGTTTGCTACAAGTTAGAAGCAGATATTTAATTAATAAATTAAGAATAGATAAATATCAATTAAATAACTAATTTAAATTTAGCAAACAACACAGCCACTCTGTTTTTAACTTCTTATTTCTAATTGATTATCCCCAAAATAATATATAACAATTGTATTAACATGAAATATTAATAAATACTGTAAGGTTGCTTTTTTTGACCATTTGTAAATGACACTTAAATAATTTATTAACTAATTAGAATATCTAGCAATTCCAGAATTTAAAATTTTAATTTTGCATATTATTATTATTATTATTATTATTATGTTGGGGTACATCAATGTGTGCAGCACGTAATAACTCCAGAGCAAAGTGCTATGTCAGACAAGAGTCAAGACATAGCTACTTGTGATGTATAGTTGTGTGTCAGCTGTCTGTGTCAATGCTGAAAAATTTTCTTACTATGTTGCATGTATTGAGTAGTGATGCCTTTTGTAATGTTATGTATGTCTTGGGATGTAGATCTAGTGTTTTGAGGCTTTTGTGTAGA
>WUQG02224192.1:0-21165 GCA_011317285.2 Androctonus mauritanicus
CTGAACCTCTTTTTCTTGATAAAAGGTAAAAAAAAAAACCATATATTTTCATTCTATTTATTTATTTTCTTCCACCTTCTCCTTTAGTCTAACGTCGTAATTATTCAATCTCCTTTCGCTTCTTTAGCATGGGCGATACAGGATAGGCGTTACCTGTTTGGTGTAGAAAATATCAATATTCGTTAAAAACAGTACAGTTTAAATTTTTAATCATTAAACTGTTATAATTTTTTTCTTTTTTTTTATAAAAATTACTCGTATATTGTAATTTATTAAATTACATCTATCATAAATTTCGTATCTTCAGTCATTTTCGTTTCTTACGTACAGTTTTGTTCTTATTTATGTATTTTGTAATATAAATTTCTGTTTTTTTTTGTTCATTTATAGAATTTTAAAAAGGTTTGTTTCACTTATAAATAAATATATATATATGTAGCATTAATTGATTATGATATTTGTAACAAAGAAAAATGTCTTCCTCCTTTCCGTTTAATAATTATAATTTTAATTTAATTATACATTCGCGTAATGAAATTTTATTAACTTCTCAGTAATTTAATTGAAGATATTTTTATTATTTAATCAAATGATTTTGAATTATCGCTATAAATAATATTTTATATCTTTAACCAGAGAACGTAACACGACAATGATGGCTGAATCCAGAGACTTCGAAATCGAATTAAACGTTAAAACTAAGATTAAAAGGTAATAATTTTTTAAATAATAATCTATACGACATGTAATTATTATTTTTTTCTTCTTTAAGTACGTTTTTTGTACGAACGAAACCGGCAGCGCCGTTTCGTTCGTACTTTTCTATAAATTTCTACTTCATATTGGTAATTTTCATAAATTACGAATCTAATTACCATTAGCAGTAATTGCAAATTATCTCATTAATAAACAGTCTTCCTAATGATAAATAGTATTTTTCCTATCGATTTTTTTTTATATTTATTTATTTTTCCCGTTAAATTTAAAATTCGATTTACCTTGAAGAATCGTGTATTTGCAATTTTTTCAAGGTTTAATCGTTTACAGAAAACGAATTTGAATATGATAAGAGAGTTATATGATTGATTGATCGTCCAGTTTCTTTGAAGCGAACAACATTACGTAGCAAATCATAGTGATGCAGTTATTATTACTCATCGTACATGATGGATGTTAATTCTGGTCTCGGTGCTCTCTCTCTGTAAGATCTGCATAATTACTGTCGTAATCACTACCGAGATTTCAGTAATATTGGTAATTTTCCACAAAATTTACGTTTGAAAATCATTAGATGTTAGCTATAAAATCATTTTATCAGCTGTTTGATGATAATGGTTATATTTATACTTCTTATCTAATGTATACTTTTTTTTAATGTTTAAAATTCCCGAGTATTTTTATTGTTATATTTTTGATGTTATCGAGCTTTAGCAAGTACAAAGTGTAAAAAATTATATGTTAAATGGCGAATAAATTATTAATTATTTATTTAAAACAATTTTGTGGATTTTAAAACAACATATATATATATATTACACATTAACAATTTCGCGATTCGATTTATAACATAAAATCTTTGATTTTAATCTCGGTTATCCAAATAATATATGAATAATTATCTTTTTAATTCAAGGTAAACATTATTTTACACACGATTCGAATTCGTGACGATATTCCGATGTTAACGTTCGTGAAGAAACTTCCCCCCTTTTTACTTTTAACTATCGATTTTCCTTTTAGAATCCATAAAATTCGATTTAATTATATATATTTGTAACAGCTGTCCATCTATTGTTTTATCAAAAGTTATAATTTAACTTTGAATATTATTACATTTTCAAACAGAAATCTACTACCAAACATATTTAACATTCGCCAGGTGAAAATTGCCTCATTAATTTTAAATCACGTTATTTTTATATTTAATAACTGTCTCGAATTGGGTTTTTTTTTTAATGGATAACTTATCATCCTGGCAATATTTTTCTACCATAATTTGTTAACTAATAGCGTAAATTATTTAATTTAACAGCATAAATGAATTAATTGTTTTCCCGGTAGTTTATACTAAAATAGCAAGACAAACGAGAAGTTGAAAAAAATAATAAAAATAATTAATTAATCATAGAACAAATTCATTAAAATTAGAATAATTACAATAATTTGTCATCGCGTCTACTATTTTTGAAAGGGGTCGTTAACGATGTCACAAATCTTCTTTTTAAAAGACTAATTGAATATGTCCCGATTATCCATGACCTGTATATTTTATCTAAATTATTAAGAATGGTAAATGTATTAAGTTGAATTTTGTAGTAATTACTAATGAACATTATTATTATTATTATTATTATTTATCACCGCAGAATGCTAGAAATGTGAGAGCGAGATGTACAAATGTCGAAATTTTTTTTAGCAACAATATATTTGCGAAATAAAAGTATTTTAAAATCGTCTACTCACATTAAGTTTTTGTGCTATTTCCGATTTTTTCCCCCTTCTCAAAGGGGTCAAGTGTTTCTACATCATTACATATTCATTTACGCTTTGTGAATATTCTCATCGATGAAGTTAGTGCTCGGAACCATATTCTCTAATTGATTCGTACAAAACAAATATCTATGTTTAAAATATCTTTTTTTTATGTTATCTTATTAACTTTTTTTTTTTTTTACTAACTGTAATTGTGGAGTTGTCACATTTAACTTTTTTTTTTCGTTTGGTTAACCATTAAACGTTATTTTGCTTAAAATGTACGAATTATATTTATAAGCTTTGTTTAAAAAATACAGAATTTTTAAAAAAAAAAACATTAAAATTTTCTTAAAAAAACATTAAAATTTTCTTTAATAGAATTGCCAAAATCGTGAATTTTTACACATCCCTTGTTCGCTTGATATTCTAATAAATTTTTATTTATAAAATTTAATATTATACTATAAACAGTAACTTATATACGTAATTATTTTTAGATATATCGAATTATATCGTCTTTAACTGAATCTATGCTTTACATGTACCGTTATGCGAATATGTTTAATGCAACTCGAAACTTCTCTCGGCGAAATTCTTATTATTGTTATTTTTAAGTTTGTTTATCTTATTAAATTTTCAAAATATATATATATATATACAAATATATAAACGAATGCAAAATGCGTTCGATAATAAATAAAGCGTTATATAATCTGCACAACGGCATAATTTTGTTGTAAACGCAACTATTTCTATTTTTAAAACATTTAATGACAATCATAGCTTAAAGCTTAGCGAATTTGATGTATGTTGGGTAAAACCTGTTGGAGTTGGTGGATATTTTTAGTGAGGGAAATTGGTATAATTCCTCTTATAGACCTAGGGAAGAGTTTCATTCTCAGTATCTTCCAGAGCAGATCTTCCTCCATACGTAACAATCAACCATCACGAGTCGGCGAACTTCATCAGGCAAGTAGATGATTTTTATTTGTAAAATTTATTGTTATATTATGTACGCTAATTTATGTAGATAAATATTATTAGATGTGTTGAGTTATATCGTCTCTGACCTCACTCATCAATAAATGCATATAACTTATTTAATTTTTAAAAATACGCTTGAATTATATACTATGTAGAATGCCGGTTATCGGAAATCGTTATTCGTACCGCAACTCGGATGTAAAAACGTGAAAAAAATCTGGAAAAATTCAAAATATATTCCTTGCAAATTTATGCAATTTGCAAAACATGCGACGGCTATTTTTAAAAATTGAAAGTTTAGATTTCATATATTTAAATAAAAGGAAATTCGCGATAATTACCATTATCTAAAGATGTTTAGAGTTTATTTTCCCGGAAAACTAATCTTCCTTCAAAAAAGACAAAAATAGTGTGCAGATTTTTTCACGATAATAAATGGGCTTATAGACATACAGTCATATAACAGCAACATTAATTCAGGTCGTCGACTTTTTTTTTTTTTTTTTTTTACGAAGTCTATGAAATAATTTTCGTTTTTTTTATACGCTTAAGTTTCAAAACAAAATTTAACTACGGTATTGCAACTAATTTCTTTACGTTAAGTAGTTTGATCGAAGGAGAAATAAAATATTTCCTATTTAACCCTGTCAGAAAAAAATTTTCATGTGAATAGCCCCGTGACTTATCAGAATTAAAGACTTTTAAGCCACGTCTGGTTGACAATGTCCATTCAAAAAAAAAAATAATAATAATTCATTCCCTTATTTGCTTAAGATTTAAGGACACCAAAAATGAAAATAGTTTTTCATCCTTGCCCTTCTTCATGTTACTTATTTTGGGATTTATATGGGTGAAGGATATCAAATAGCTGACCAATAAAAATTCGTTAATTGTTTAATTAAAAGAGCTAGGAATATAAAAGTATTCTCGACGTTTAAAAAACATTGTAGGGTTTAGACCTGTTTATTTCAAAATATTTTAAGTAAACATTAGGTTTTTCTCGTTATCTTATCAATATTGTTTTATAATCTTTATATGTTAGTTATTATTATTATTTTTTTTTTACTTCTTATAAATTAATTGATAAATGTGTGTTGCATTTAGAAATATCTTGCCGTTATTCGTGCCTAGTCTGACATCATGAAACGCAACAAATACGTCACTTCCGGCGAAGTATAAGAAAGAAAGGTCAAATAAATTTCAAAATATCGGACAATTCAATATATCGAAGCATTGATAAAACAGGTAAGTCCTAATTTTAACATTCGAAAAATCTGTATTATCGTAATGCATAAATGCATTCAACTTTTATATATATCTATCTTTCATTCGATTGCAGTTAATCTTTCAAATTATAGATCTGCTTTGCATTATATGCCTATCGATAATCAAATTATTTATCTATGAGAAGAGGGAAAGTTTGAGAACTTTTCCTGTTTTTATTCAGAATG
This sequence comes from Androctonus mauritanicus, assembly GCA_011317285.2. NCBI lineage: Eukaryota > Metazoa > Arthropoda > Arachnida > Scorpiones > Buthidae > Androctonus > Androctonus mauritanicus. Next base: position 4,911 of record WUQG02224192.1, read on the forward strand.
CGGTAGATTAAACAGGATAAAATATTTAATCCTTATAAGTCGATTTTATGATTACAAATATATAATAAATCGAACAGAAATTGGAGAAGATTCCCTTTTCGATATTAGTTGCACCGCTTTGCATAAAAAGCAAATTAAGTCAAGGACTCCTTCTTTCTCGAATCTATGTTGATAGCATTTTCTCCATTAATGCCTCTTGTTTGTTTAAAATATACACAATACGCATGGAATCGTACAAAACTTTCAAGGACATGGAAATACTTAATCCCTGGCTTAATTTTATGCTTTACCATTATTATAATTCAGAATCTCGGTATCATCGCATCGCTAAGATTAACCTTGTTGACCATGCCCTTTAACTTATTGTAATTTCCATTGTCTGGATTGGTTGACACGTGATAACGAGGGAAGATAAATTCAAACCGAAGAATTCTCAGACAGGAAATGGTACGAGGTAAGTTTTGGGTAAAGTTATGGGTTATCTAAAAAAAATTCTATTTTGAACTGAAGTCGATAGAGAAATACCAGTTTTCTGCAAAAAATAGTTTTTTTTTTTAAAGGTTACAGTTATCGGAAAAAAGTATAACAATAGTTGTCTTTATAAAGATAAAAATCAGATGATTTAGTTTTTAGATATTTATGTTACAAAAATAGGATTAAAGAATCTATATCTGGATCTAAATTCCTATTTTGTTGACATCCAATTTTCAATTTTTAGCGATGGTACCGATAACCGTTTATTGAATAATGTTGCATAGCTTTACTGCTTATTTACGGTTATTTTTGAGATAAATTCTGTTTAAATTATGTACGAGCTATTGATATAATACGATAAAATGAATGTTACTGCAGGCAATTGTCACGTTAGATTGCACAGATTGTTACAAGCTTGTATGAAACTTATCGTTCTGTAACTTATCAAGTTCGAAAACCATTTCAACGTTGGTCTTTGATGGTTAGACTCTTACCTATCGTACAGTTCCGTATAAAATCATTATTTTTATTCTTATACAGAGTTAACCATAGATTTAATCAGAGATGTTTAAGTATACCTATGTAGGATGGATAAACAGCTCAATAAATCCTAAACTTCCTAAGATTATCATCAGTTATCAAACGTGGTAAGTTATAGATCGATTAGTTATTAATTTATTCATTACTTTTCATAATATTTTTTACCAGAGTAACGTAAAAAAACGTTGTAAAGCATTGTATTAATTACATATTCATAAAGTAAGATGTCTCCTCCTCCTCGACGATTGCATTTTCTTTATTTAGCAATGGACTAATTACACAAATTTCGTTTCATATTTATACAATACTTTCCCACACACTATATAAACCTATTACGCAATTAAGTAAATTTCGGTTGCCCTTGAAGAGAATTTGACTAAATCTCGTAATATTCGTTTAATTAAGCGATAAAAAGTTCTGGAAGACAATACGCGAGAAAATAGATACGATGCTGGAAGGATTAAAAATACGATAGGACGGAACTAAAATTGTCATTGACCTCAATTATTAAGTCATTAAACTGTGCAAGATTTTCGTAACGTTTATTGTTGAGTATCGCGGAATATCTGCAATCACTTTACTCATACCAATCGTTTTCATCCAAGTTAAGTAAATTTTAGATACGCGGTTTGGTTTCCATAATTTTTTTTACCTTTCTTTTTGCTATACGAAATTTCTTGCAAAATATTCATATTTTTAAAATTTCGTTTAAATTAACGTTTAATTTAATCATCGCTATCAGTTTTAAACCGCATTAAAATCGAAAACTGATATAATACAAACAAATTACTCTATTATTATTATTATTATTACGAAACGATACCAAGTACAATAGCATTTATATGTAAAATTTTCGTACTTTCGTGTTTATTATATACTGTATACATTGTGGTATTTACATACATTTATTTATTTATTTTTTTTTAATATTGCTTTTCTTTTAAAAATTTATTATTTCAATTTTCTACAAATGAATTGCGACACGATAATGTTAAACAACTGGATTAACCGAGACGCAAACTGGTCCTATCAAATCATATTAAGTTTAGGTCAGTATTCGTTTCAGGGCCGCTTCGACCTGGCCTGAATATATATTTATATATACATACATGTATATAAACATATATTTTCTAAACCAAACTGTTCTTTATATTTTTTTGTATTCGTTTCTGTAAGACAATGTTATGTAACATGCCATTAGAACGGAGTCTGTTATACTTTAAATAATTATAAATCCAATATAAATAATTTGTTACTCGTGAAGTTTATATATTAAAAATTTTATTGTTTCACCAACGACTGCTAAAGATAAAACATAATTTATGTATTCAGTTATTTAAACAGTTTTGTAAGAGTTTAATAGAATATCATTTCAGGATTACTTTCTGTGTTTACGAGTAAAATCTAAGAAGAAATAACTATCTAAATTTTTTGATATCGTTTTGATGATATAAATTTATTGTTTTTCGAAAGTAACTTAAATTTTGAGCAATAGTTAGATCTATACGAGGGTTTCTTGATGGTTTTAATCATTTATTTTTTTCATATTTGGTGTTAACGAAAAAAGGGATTCGAGAGGACCAACTACCTTTTACATACTTGAACCAAATACATTTTGGAGCATATTAGCCTCACGTTTTCATTTCTTCATCACGAACTAGCCCATTGTGTGCGCTTTAGGCTCCTTTTGATCTAATAAAACATTTACAAAATCTTTTTCGCGTAGAAAACTCCAGCAATACTTTTAAGAGACCAGAATCTTCTAGATGCACGAATTTTTGTTAATAATTCACACGACCGGTAATAATAATAGTAGTATCGATAAAGCGTGACTGTCTCTGTAAAAGAGTAGAATGTTTTTTTAAATATTTTATTTTTAAAAAAATGTTTGTGAGGTTATAAATTTTTATCGACTTTCACAAAAGTACTTTTCCTATATTTTTGATTCGACTTTTACTTGTAGGTAGCGATTGGAGTTAGGGAAAGTGAAACGTTCAGTAACCCCAAAACTACACAATGTGCCGAATTTAGGACACAAATTTCTTCCTGTTATTTCCCATAACAATATAATGTGTAATGCGTTTTCATTTATTTTAGTTTTAATAATATTGTTTGTTTGTTTTTTTTTCTTTCTTAATCCTGCTTCTTGCTATTTACAAATTAAAGAATGCTTTAAACAAACTATAAAATAGTGAAAAGATACGTTTTATTTTCTCGTAAAATTCCCTTTCGTTCTTTGATTTCGGATTTTCGACCAACAACGCTTGGTTACTTACACGAATAGGCTTTTATATACGTGATACGGTACGTTACTGTTATGTAACGAAAAACGCGACGATAAAAAGAAAAAAAAAACATATATAAACTTCATTAATCAATAAATTGTTTCTTTAAACACGTAAAACATAATTTTAGATATATTTATGCCGTTCTGAATAATTAGAACAAAACTCTTATCGAATGCGTGACGATTTTTATTTATTTATTTATTTTTATTATTTTTTAAATGATATTTAACGATTTTTAAATAATTTAAAGATTTACTTTCTTCTAACTTACCAATCTAAAAAAGAAAAAAAACGGATAAATTCGCCGATATTTGACAGTTTTGAAATTTTGTCAAATTTAGGTCAAAGCAAGTTGTTGACCAAAATATCATTTGAAAATACTGTAGTTTATTTAACAATTTTTCCAGATGGAATCAATAACTTTTAACTGACTTTCCGATGGTTTTTAATCTGTAACCCGAAAATATCATTTGTAAATAGTTTGCTTAATTGTCTGCAGATGGCATGGAACGTTTTGCTTACTTCTAGCAAACTCGAAGTTATCTTCGAGAACGAAAACTTTCGATTAAAATATGTATTGAATTTTTTTAAAACTCGATTTTATTCGAAAATAAAAATATACATTTATGTTATATCCGATAACATAAATGTTTGGATTTAAGTTGCTGTTATTGTTAACAGATGGCGCTGCCAGAAAAGCTATTTATCACGCTTAATACATTTATGCGTGTCAAACATCGCGTTATGCTATGCCATTCGTACGGATTTTAATAATAAAAATAATAAAAAAAAAAACTGTTATAGTGTTTATTAATCCAATAAATTCACATAAATTTATCTTCTGTCGCAATTTTATTATTATTAAATTGACAATTACAGGTCAGAGCACTATAACAATATTCAATTTTAAGTCTGTTCTAACAATAGAAAGCGTCTCAATGATCTCTCAAAGGACTGCAATATATAGATTTTAGCCCTTTAAGCGTTTCTGAGGCCTCGATACTCCATTTCAGCTTGGTTATTTTTTATTAAAAAGCTGTCAAAATTACTCAGAAAAGGTGAAAGCCACGTCTTTTAAGCTCTATTGAGAAGAGAGGAGTGCCTCACTTATTCCGAGCCCTGGGCTAAGCCAGTGGCAGGAGGCCAATGTCAACGCCATGCCCCCATTATCCTTAGTAGATTCTGTTTAACAAATTTTGACAAAATGTCGAGTCGTCGTTTTAAAGTATTCTAAAAAAAGCTAACTTCTCTAATGCGATTGGTGCTTAAATATGCGTTGCAGATGCGAAAATTTAAACTTGATAAGAAACCTTACCATATTTCCGTAAATAGTAACTTAATTATAAATTCCAGTAATATTTAAACTCTGCCAAAAATATATAATTATGCCGACGTTATTACATAAATGTAACGTAGTCTTTAAGAAAATTTTATTTATTTTTCAGATAATCTCAGTATGTCAAAGGAAACATCTCACATTCTGAACAGTGGCTGGATATCTTTTGTGCTCACTAACAGTGATCAAGACACAATGAAAGAAACCGAAGACTGTTATCACCATAACAGCGCATCCATCACTTTGGATAAGGATCGCATCATTAGTTTGTCTACGTCGAGAGAAACGTGTCTAGGTTCTTACAACAGAAAACCTCTTCCAAAGAACGCTAAGTAGGATTATAATCTGTTAAGCTAAAATAAAATTCCTTATGCTATTTACTCTCGAAGGTGTATAATTATATAATTACTTAATATAAAAAACGCGCGCCATTAAGTATATTTTAACGAACAACAAACATATTCTTCCATATTAAAACTGTATTTATAATTTGTTAAAAGTTTATATAACAGTAGAAGTAATCGTAAGTAGTGACGACAACATTTGTATTTTTTTTTTAAATAATAACGAAGAACAAATGATGTTATTATGTTGTTGAAAGGAGCATTACTACAATAGCTCACGTTTACGTAATGCTTTCTTCGATAATTGTACTAGTTGTTCAAACATTTCATATTATTTTTTAAAAAAGACAGGAAATACTCTTTTAATCATTATTTTTATTATTTTTTTTAAATTAGTTTATTTTCTATTCCTTTTTTTAATTTTATTCTTTATCCAGGTTTTGACATTGAGTTTTTAATGCGAAGTAAAAAAAAATATATTATTTTTTTTTTGGAACGTTTTCCTTTATTTTTAATATTAGATATATTTCAAGGGTATTTAAGGAAAACTTCATTAAAAGTAGAGCACCGTTCAGGAAAAAATACAGTTTAATTATTATGTTGTTCTGGGACATGCTATCTTTAAATGAAAAATAATCAATTTTTGTGCTATTTCTAATAGCATAAAAATTGATAATAGCATTAATAGCTCAAAACTCTTTCCGAGAGCTTTGAGCTATTCATTTTAGTTTGTTGTTTTCTTTAAACTTTGTTATTTTTTTTATTAAATCATACACTTCGTCCGTTTAAACGTCGCATTTTAGATTTTTAATTAATTTTTATAAGAGCAAAATAATTTACATACAGATTTATGATAGGAATGCTTCGAGACGTTTACAAGCATTTATATAAATTATTCATCTGCGTTTAATTATGACGTTGGCAACAGTTAAGTCTCTGGCAAACTCTTACAAAACGATTTATAATGAAGCGATTGTTCGAAACAATGCTCGAGATTATTATTGCAAGTTAATTGTGTTGGTAATGAAAAGTTAAATTGCTAATACATATTTTAAAAAAGTCTTTATTCTTCTGTGCATTAATAACAGAAAATTAACAGGGGGGTTTTATTTAGAGTTATTCTTTAGTTTCAGTTCGATTATTTTCACGTAAAAATTTATTAATAAAAAAGCGGAAATTGTAATTTTGTGTAAGCATTCTTCCGGTCCATCGGACAAATAAAATCTATAAGCGATTTTTCCTGTTAAGTATTTTAATATACGCGCTTATTATAATCTATAATCTATATCTACAAATCTTGATTTTTTTTTTTTTTGTTTTAATTCTTTTTAAACAAAGTTTTTCTAGAAAATCGGTTTGGAACTAACGACATTTTTGAACTTAGATTATTAAATATATTTCACGTTTTCCTGACTGATCACGAAAAGAAATAATAACAAATAAATTAAATCTTTATGACTAACCTCTCGTCTTTGTTTCTAAGTAAAGTTTCCTTGATGTATCAAGTTACTATTAATTCAAAATTTGTTTTAGGGACTTTGCTACACAAAATTTTAATAATCAAAATGAAGTTTTCCACGTTAGAATAAGTTTTGCTTCACGCAATTTTTCATAATTGATATGAGATGTTTTAATTTGATATTTAATTTTCCATTTGATCTGAAACGATATATGTTTCTGTGCAATTAAAGACGTATATACAGTACTACATATCATATAATTATGCAGTGTTAATATATTTCTTCTTATTTCCCTATTAATTAAATGTCACGAGATTAAAATGTAACAATTTTTTTAAAATCCTATTTAAATTAAGAAACCGGACTCGAGAGGAACTTAATAATTTTACTTATTGCTTGAGGAGCTTTGACATAACAGGTTCAAAAGCGGGAAAAACTCCAACGTAAACATTGGTAGCGGTTATGGTGACGTCACACTATTCCCATTGAGTAGACGAAGTTGTTGGAGCAGTCAGACAAACGAATAAAGTCAGTGTGCTGAGTGGTCGCATCTCTCCCTTTCTCTAGGTCAATGGAAGAAGGCGGTGAGCTGCAAGTTGAGGTGAAGGCTTGCAGGACTTCTGCTGTTACCAAGAATGACATAGCGAAGTAAGATTTGTACAAAATACCACCCATTCTCTATAGTAGCTGTTAAGCGTGTGTGAGGGTCAGTATACCGCCATGCAAGTATACATTTCTCTTTTGCAAGTATACATACATATGTCATTTTGTCTTTCAATCTCTCGCTCTTTAATTAATGCGTTTAGTACATCTTGATCGTATATTTTGTTTTTATTATAATATTAAATAATGAAATCTGAGATCTGCAAAACTGTCAACAAATACTTTTGAAATCTTTACTTGTGATTTATATTCCATATTTAAATTAATAAGCTAGCCAGCTTTTAATACTAGAAAATTAATTTTGAAAATTAATATAAATTTTTCTTTGAGTCTCAATAGCTTAAATGATTTTTTTCCTAATATTAATGATGAATATTATGATGGAAATTTTTTCTAATATTATAGTGGACATCTAGTGCAAAACATCTATAAGACTATAAATGTTTTGCACTAGATGTCCACTATAAATTACAACACGCCTTTGTAAAACCTTCTGTTCGAGTTTTCTAGAACGTAAAAGTAAAAGATAATTTTTTAGACTAGAATCCTTTAGGGAGTTATTAAGAAGTGCATTGTTATGTAAACAATAGCACTCCAAAGTATGAAATTATTCTTATTCACATAATTTTAAGGTCATGTCTGTTAAACTAGATCTTTTTTTTTTATGTGGAGCCGAGTGCAGATTTTTGAAAATTACAAAAGTCCTTGAATAATGAATGGCATCTAGCGAGGATATATCTCACATCAGTAACTTTTAACCAGCGCCGGATGTAGATATCTGTTGTATTTTTGTAAAAATTTAAAAAAAAAAAGACTTCATACAAAGTTTTGCTTCACGCAACTTTTCTATAAATTTCCTGTGTAGACGAGATGAGTTTTTAATTGCAATATTTCTCTTAACACCTTAACACTTCTATTTAAACTGGTTTCCCATAGAAAAAAGAATCCAATTTTTTTTTTTTTTAATACGAGGAAAATGCAAAAATGATTTTATTAAAGCATTAAAAATTTTTTCGCTACAGACACAAAATTTTTATCATAAAAAAATAATAAATTAAGGTCATTTCTAAATTTATCGCATTAAAGTGTTTAAAAAAAAAACATTAAAATAATTTTAAGATAGAAAAATTTTTCAGATTATTAGGGTTGGTATTGTTATCATTTAATTGATAGTCGTTTTATTACTAATTAAAGTCTTAATTAGGCATTTTTACTAATTAATTACTACAGAGTGTCTTGTCGATCTCGTGAACGATCAAGAGTGTCGATGACCCATGACCTACTGTACGATGTTCTACTTTGCAATTAAAGGTCTGCTTGGATGGTCTGAATGGGAAAACTATTTCTATATTGCTGGCATTTAATCGACGACCCACTTGTCGGACACAAATTTACTTTTATTTAACTATTTTCGAATTTCATCGTTAATCAGACGACGTGTTTTGTCAAAAAAAAAATGTAAATTGATATCTTAGAAACGTTTCTATCTTCCGAAGAAAGTCGTTATTCGTTACATAAGCAGTTTCATAATTAAGTTTTAAGATAAAAATAATCTAATAATAAATAAATCAGTGATAATCGCATCGTTGCTTTATTATTAAATTCTTCGAAAATTAAGATGATACCAGTTAGTTTCTCTTCTGTTCCGCTAGACATTTTATGGCCTCTAATTAGATCATACATAAATAACTCTACCTCTAGGTCGATTTTTTTTAACAAACGAAAAAATATCTTTAGAAAAAAAAATCAAGCTCTTCATTATTTATAACGATAACCAAATGAATCCATTTTTTTTGGATCGCAGTCGAAAAAATCCTTAATTACCGCAAAATATCCGTTTTCTGTAAGTTAACTGATAAACTTGGCCTCAATTTTAAACGTTAATGCTTTCCCTCTTAAAGTTATATTTTTTCTTGTTTCAAAAGTGTCTGTTTTCGTAGTTTGACCCAAGGAAATGTTTCTTTTTTTTATTATATAAGTCGAATGAAATATGTCGTACATCGCTAATCTCTCTTTTTTTTTTTTTTATGAAACGGGTTCTTCGAGAAGGACATTGATCCATGCATTACAAAGTACTCACAATGACTTTACGTATCAAATATTACTCTTTAAATATGAATGCAGTCTTTCATTTTCGTATAAGTTAATATCGAGTCGATAAAGTTAATTAATTTCGTAAATAAATATTCTTAAATTTCGTTTTTGATATAAATCGTTAAATTGTAATTATCACCTGAACTGAAATTTGATTTTCTAGATATGTTGATTCGATAATGGCATATGGTTATTATCCGAAGAACAGATTGAAATAAAGATCTCGTTGTTCTTGTTCCTGATGTGTGGCACAATTTGATTATCGTATGTCTTCTCTTTACAATCACGCTCTGCTGCGGTTAAGGTTTTGTCAATACCAGATGGAAACTGGTGCCTGTAAAGGTCGATGTACGCTATATTTGGCAGTCTTTATTGCCAGTAGCTACATTATTGTGTTCTCGTCTCACAGTTCTTATGATTTATAAAAAGTTTCCGGCCAGTAGACAGTTTTTATTTTATTGTTCGGAAGGAAACAGAGCATTCTTTTTATATATCTTACATATATATATTTCTTTAGAAGATTTATCCCGTAAAAATCCCATTAAATGTCTAATTTTCTGCGTGGCAATTGTGGAAAAGATACTTAGAAAGAAAGAAAAAAGTAACCGCTTTCTTTAACTTGCACAAACTAAATTAATTTTTTTTATTTAAGAAAATATTTAAAATGTTTTTGAACAATACTCGAATAAGAATAGAAGACATAGAATCACATAAAGTTTCATAAATCTCAAATCTCTCGCATGATATACTTAGTATTAATAAGTTTAAAAGACTTTAATTGCTGTTCTCTACGGGCTGTTAAAAACCACATTATTAACCTATATCTGTAACATTTGAATCGTTCATACAGCGTACAAAACAAGTGATGATGATGATGCTAAATAATGTATTCCCATATTTAACGGGTAAAAAGTACTCAACTGGAACTAGAATAGTTTTTTCCACTTATAATTTAATGACTTGGTTATCTTTTGTTGACATCATTTATGTCGAGTATCGCAATGATGGTATTCGTTTCTATCCTAATTAGCTGTTGGATTCAGGAATGTCAATAAAAATTTCGATGACTGGTTTTAAACAATGAGAAATAATCTTTAAAAATTACATTTTCGAGATGATAATATATATATTTTTTTAAATACATTATTGAATGTGATTCTTTAAATCGAAGAAATGTATAAACTAAATCGACATCTGGAAATTTAATTTCTTAAATTTCCAGAAAAATAAAATCCTAATTAATGAATGAATACGTGAACGGAATTTAGTTATATTGAAATAATTAAGTTGGAAGATTTAATATAATTGTTTACATTGCCTTATTAAAATTAATGCTTAAAATATAAACTAATATCATCAACTTCTGTAATTGCAATAATGATTTTAGCGTAATCTGCGTAAACAATTATTTAGTAGTTTACTCTTTAATTGCAATTAAAATAATTTGTTCTTTATATTAAACCAATATATTATCCAAACATGATAGGTATCAATTACGGTTTCGTGTATGGTTAATATAAAGAGTAAATTATTATAATTAAAAAAAAAAAAGTCATTTGTATGCCATTAAAACATGAAAAATTATTGAAAGAAATATTTGAAGTTTAATAATTAAAGTATAACAGCGTAATTTGTATCTTATAGAGATAAATTAGGAATAAAAGTTATATAACTTTTAAATATTTTGTTTAATTTCAGTTGTAGAATTTTAGATTCAGATATTTTTTCTTACATTCATTTCTTAACTTCTATGTTATTGTTTAAAATGATTATAGCGTATCTATTTATAAATTCCGTATTTTTCTTTTAAGGAATGTCGTTATGCTGTTTTTTTTTAGAATTTTTTAATTTATAGATATGGTAATCAATCGAATTATTAGGCAGATAGAATTTTTTTTTTATTAAACATATAAAAACATTCACAACATTCACATATAGTGTAGATAAATCTTTTGAAAATGATAAATGAAAAATGTTATGACCATTTTCACAGAAAAAGACACTTCGAATCAATATCATATAATTTTTCAGAGTTTCAACTGATGCCAATTTATAACAGGATCACAGGATTTCGAAACTAAAATTTCAATCTCTAAAATACTTCAAAAACAAACTATTTACATACAGTAGTTTGTTTTTGAAATTCTTGTGTGATAAAGAACTTCAAAATTAATATTCGTGGTACATTATTTAATAAGGAATAATCACATAAAATTTAAATACGCTAGAATTGTTTGGTTCTGGAGATATTTTGCTGATGAATTGACAAAATAAGTGAATACACAAAATATCTTTTTATAAAAAGATGGCTAAAAATAAAAAATAAATAAAAAAAATTAGGAAAATAAGAGGAAATGATCAAAGTACTCATTAATGATGTAATATAGCTGATTAAGTACATTTGATTGCATTAAATTTTTATGGATATCGATAATTCATAAAGATATGAATTAAAAATACTTCACGTTACTTGTTTATTATTAATTTTTCTTTATATTTATGGTATTTTTTCCTCATATGTGTATATATATGCATTGTTTTATACAAGGTTTCAATAAATATTATTAAGCTGAATAAGATTATAAATTGTTTGATGATAGATTATGTGAAAACGCGAGGTCATATTTTTGCTATGTAGGTAGAGTCAATTAAAAAAGACTAGTCTCTCTAAAAGCTTTTTATACTCATATAAAGCCAATTATCTCTAGCTCAATTTCTTTGTTTAACTGATATTCGATCACGATTGTTCATCTCTAAGAAATAACTTTAGTAAAAAGAAAATTGGCCAATAATAGTAAAAAAAAAAAAAAAAATGAGAGAAAAAAGATACGCCAAAGCTCTGACTAATTATTTAGAAAATAAATCTTAAACCTAGGAAGAAGTTAATTATATATATATATATATATATATATATAATTCACGAAGTTATTGTGAAGTAGCAGTAAAATTTCTCTGGAGATAGTTTGTTAAAATTTGAATAAAAATTTGTTGAGTTAAATATACTATATTAATATTATAATATTAATACAGTTTATAAGTACAGCATTTGTCTTTTCTTATTCTATAATATAGGATATTTTATCTCTAAATAGTACATAACTTTCTATATTTTAATATATATCTCTTTTATTATTACTTTTTAGTAAACTTTTATTATTCTATGTGTATATATGTGTGTGTGTTTGCTAGTGAATAAAAAAGTTCGCTTTTAGATATAGATAAATATTATCATATTAAATATAGCAATTAGTTAAATCTTCTAAATATCTAAAAAATGAGGCTGATTTATAAGCAAAAATATTAACGTAACGTTAATTTGTGCAATTTTAATTATAATTCTGCAGGTAGTATCCTATTTTTAGTTAAAATGAAATACAATTAACCTATTATATAATTCGTACTGCTTTCTATAAAGTTAAAAGTATTCGTAACATCAAACTGATGCAATGCAAATTATGCAAAATAAATATACAAATTCGTAAAACAACATTCAAACAATTATACAGTATAAGTATTAATTAAATCAGCTTGAAATTAAGAGAAGAAAACATAATTTTGTACCTTTATTATTATTATCATCAAGTTTTCAAAAAAAATATTTTGACCTAAAACGTAAAATAGAGGCAAAACGGTTATTAAATTCGCTAGATTTCTATTCTGGTATTCCTACTTTCGATAATTCCCAACTGGAGAAGCATGGCTAATCGATGATGGATTAACTAAAAATAACAAAAGTAGCGAGTTAGTTATGGGTCAAAAATGGCAATTTATATCCATCAATAATAGTTTAAAAAATCAAATTATATTTTACTTCAAACTGGAACGATCAGTTGTTTCTCATTTTAGATTGCTGAGGAAAATGTCTTATTCAATCATGAAGAATTTTTGTTTCTTTTAATATTGATCTTTAAATTTCAGACATTGTTTTTATCGACAAGATAAAAAATTAATACGTGTAAAATTTCGTTATACAGTGTTTTAAGTAATTTTTTTAAAATTATTTTACTTCAAATTGGTTCATGTTATAAAAAAAAAAAACACTATTGTTATGCTGTTACACGCATCTGGTTGGTTAGATTTATTTATCGCGAAGTTCACAGCTGGTCCAAGAGTTGCACTGCAAGCTGGGACCAAACAGCACAGAAAGGCTATTCTTCTGGTAAGCGAATCACAAAGTAAACAATATAATAAAGCGCAACAGAGAATAACAGACAAACTTTTATAAAGAAATCACTGAATGTATTACCTTCAAAAATATAAACATTATTTAAACAGTCATTTTAAATTTTAAAATAGTTTGAATGAAAATAATATAATAGAATGCGTTATCATCATTTACAAATATTTTGATCAAAAAATTTACAACAAAAACGTGATTTAAGAATATCGTTTAAATTTGTAATTGGAAATAAATTTTTGTCATTAGAGAACAAATCCACTTTTGTTCTGTATAGAGGTTAAATTAGTTTCTATCCATAATTGCAAATCAAACTGATAGCTCGATTTTCGAGATATTCCGATGGGCAAAATAATTGCATTATTTTTCTGATTAGATAAATTGTAATAATTTGACATGGTGTTATCTAAATAAGGTATAAATTTGTGAAAATATATATATTTTGTTCCATTTTATATTACCAATGGAATCATCCTTTGATTTCGTGTAGCTGTAAACAGAACAGAAAATATCGTAATGAAAAAGATAGCAGAAACAAGATCCTAATATTGCTTTCCTGTTCTAACACATTCAGTCAAAAATATTAATTTAATATTGTAAAAACAAGAATTAATATAATATTCCATATTTTATAGAGTGATGCAGTTATTTTGATTACTTATGTATCGACCCAGAATATATTTATATATCAATCCAACTTCCATTTTAGATCAGACAGTTTTTTGATCTACTGATGAATAATTTTGATAGCATATGCGTTAAGTTATTTAATAATGAACCTATAAAAATTTAAAACAATAGTAAATATTTAAATTTAAAGCATTAAAATCTTTTAAATTTAAATATTTACAATAATTAGTTGTTATGATATGTTAGTTATGATATGGTTGTACGAAATATCTTAATAATTAATTAAAAAAATCCTTCACAAATCATAGATTATATGATCATTAGCTTAATCATATTCAGATTATTCTGTCAATGACATTTCATATTTAAGTCCCTCTCTGATATATTCTTGTCTTATTATTCGATATCACGTGGCAAGCAATAAAACGGAAATGATAATTAGAAAACAAAAGTTATTATGAAAGTGATCAGTACCGATGCCAATAACCCCTTTCATTCCTATTCACAACCGAAACCATTTTAATTTATATTTGGATGCAATTAATAAATTGAGGACACTAAAAAAGTATATAAACTTTGTACTTTGTTGCTTAACACTTGACAAATTATTGGTGTGCCTCGGAATACTGGGCGAGCCAGAATTGGGACGCCCATATAAGTTTCACGCCAAAATTGACACGCGTGACTAAAACTGACCACATGTATGCTGAAAGAATAAGCTTGTTTAGTTTTTAACGTGATTACAGTTCCATATAGACACAATTTATATTCACATATATGATAAAATGAATATAATTAATAATTTAGTGTTTTATTTTTATTATATACCGTATGATCTCAAGATAAATATAATCATAGCGTATATTAATTATATATGTGCCTATGCTCTACTAATCTTATGCAGGTTATCATTCATAGCATTAATATGCGAAAATTTTTATATTGTATTATTATTATAACGAAAAAATGGACTCAATGCACATCAATTTTTTCCATATTTACTTGCTTAATTATATTGTAAATTATTTACTAACTGAGTTATAGAATATATCGCTACTTATAAGTTGTTATAAGAATTTTTAGTATTCTAAATAAATTTTATTTTAAATTATTCAGTATTAAAATTACATTCGACGAGTATTGTAAAAAGCTTTAATTCGGAAGCAAAACAACAAACAAAAAAATTATCAACTCAATCTTTCATATCCTGCATGCGAGCATCCTGTATGTGAAAAGAAAGACAAATAAAAACTATCTCTTTTATAATTTCTTGGTATTAATTCTACGATTTTGATGAATCTGTTTGACTTTTCGTACCGAAAAAATATCAACAAGTCATTCAGATTTATTTAAATATTATAATTATCGGTTTCAGTTTTTATAAATGAAATTTATCTCTTTCGAAAGAATAAATGGATTTTATTATGAATTACGGATAATATATAAGAAAAAGTATAAATTTTATCATTAAAAACAATTCAATAATGTAAATTATTAATAAATTATTTAAATAATCTGATTTGTTGATATGGCTTTCGAATTTTGGACTTTATATGTTATAAACATGATACTATTGTTCATCTGATACAGTTAAAATCAAACAGTAATTGAATGGAATCATTTTTATACGGTTATAATTGTTAACAATATAATATAGGTGCACAATACATCAAAATATACATCATTGTTTTTTTAAGTTTAATCTGTTTTTTTATTTGGTTAAGTGCGATACTGTATCCCAATAAAAAAAAAATATTGAATATATTTTTCTCTAATTTCAGTCACCGATATTCAATGCTATAATGATTAATTATAACTAATAGATTAGTTCGAAAGCGACATAAATTGCTTTCAGAAATTACTAAAAATTAAAATAATTACTTGGACACCAAATATCGATCATTTCAAAGTTTAATTAATCAAATTTAATTGCTCGAATCTGTATTTTCCTATTTACGTAATCGGTCATCACTTATTAAAAATACGTTTTAAATTTTAAAATTAAATACCTTTAATTTTGTTTATGATTTTTATAAATTCCAATTAAATTTTATCAGAAAAACATTATGAAATTAAATATTTCTACAGAAATAATTAAAATGGCATAATACAGAACTATTCTGTGAAATTTAGAAAAAAAAAAAAAAATTATTAAATTCATATATATATATGTGTGTGGTATAATGAAATATCTTTGTTTTAATTATTAATTATTTATATTTTATATTTTTGTTCAGTTGGCAACACGA
>WUQG02224303.1:0-51324 GCA_011317285.2 Androctonus mauritanicus
GGTGTAGCACCGAAGCATCATCCTATTCGTTTCGACCTCTAAGCTACTTTTATCCATAAATCTTCACTCTACTTCACGTCTTGCGTGACCTATAACATCTTACACTTGCATTTGACCTTTTCCTTTTCTATCATAGTGCTTCCAAAATTTTTGCCCACTATCTCGATTTATTCGATATTTTTTTCGTTTTAAAGATTATAAAAATTTTGTCGATTTAATCGATTCCTATTGCGAGAAAACCGTATCAAAATAGTTTCTATTAATTTAGATAATTCCAGTTTTATGATAAGATTCATTTTTATCTTTTGGGCGAAATATTTTTCGTATTTTTTGACTTGTATTACTTCGGATCAGAGAAATCTTCCTTTCTTTTTGTTAGATATTTATGTATCATCTGTTTCGATTCTGTTGCAGTAGCGATAAAAAGAAAGAATGCTAGAAATATCAAACGTGATAAAAAAAATAATAAAAATAAATTCTCACATGAAAAAATTCTATATATGAAATTGTTTCCACGTGAGAAAAATTTTTTACGTAACTAAATACTGTTTTATATTATTTTTCATCTCCGTAATTGAAAAAATATATATTATCACAGGTTTTGTAATATGTTACAAATAGAATAAATAATTGAAAAAAAAAGTACAAATTAGAATAAATAATCATCTTTGTTGTTGTATGGGAAAAGCAATTAGTTTGCTTTTTATGGCTACACGATTTTTAGAAAGGCAATAATCGATAAATTTTCGGTTGTTTGTAGTTAAGAGAGATGGAGAATATTAGACAAGTTAGCAGTTGCAAAGAGACTAATGTCGACCTGCGACCTCATCTGTTGGCGCTAAGTGCTAGAACTCACGTCGACAGAAACTCGAACCTGACATTCGACCATTTCTCTGGATGTCGGCGCCGCAGCCTTGATCAGATTATATAAGGCCCAGTACTCTTGTTAAGGCAGTAGTTGACTAATCGCCATTTGTCTGTTTAATTTTTAGCAAGGCGATAGATCTTTCTTACAAAATTGGTATGCTCGAACGTATTTTTACTTTATTTTTTTCCCTTGCAACAGCTTTATGTTTCTTACTAATGGATAAACAAATTTAATTAATTTTTTTTTTTTAAATAAAAAGTTCAGATGAATAAATTATATTGCTTATGGTGTTTTTTTCAGACAAAATTAATAGGAGAACGTAATCGAAAAATAAATAGCTGTAACGTTAGTATTAGGAGATAGAGATCTTAATATCTATATTATTAAATTTCAGAATTCTTTATAAAATCCGTTTATAATCTTGGCAAAAATTCGAATTCCGTCAGTTGCCAGGTTAATTATAATAAAGTTGAGAGCGTGAAAATTAATGGATCGCGTCTTTTAGTCGCTTCATCTTTATGATGAATTTCGTTCAAATTAACCTGCAGAGTTAAAAGTTATCAGAGAGAAACGGATGCGGTGTCTCGGAGCATAACAGCTAAATTTGAGCAAAAAATAAAAAATAAAAAAAGGTATCAAAATATAGATACTTAAAACGTATTTGATTCGCATATACCTAATAAAGAAATTGCCTTCTTGGAATTTTCCATTTTCAACTTTATCCGGATTATCGATAATTTCCTAGTATTTTCACTCATCTTTCCGATATTTCTAAGAAATTAACTTGTTCTCTAATACCAATAATATCGATTTTTTTTTTACTAAAGTATATTTCAATCGTTTAAGAATTTTGTATCTGAAATTTTTACCGAATTAATTTTGATCATTCTTAATAATCATTAATATATATTAACAAACAGAAAAGCTTACTTTTTTATGAATAAATTAAAAAAAATATGTGCGTTATATGTTTCTTATTTATATTCTCATGCGTTAACGACGTTGCTACCAGAATTTAAATCTGTATCGCTTTATGAATAGGCGTCCTATGTGTATGAGTTTACAGAATACCTAAGATAAGGAAACTCTGTTGACAAAAGTAACCTAAGAGCAATAATGACCGGGCGTATACAGTCGAATACCTCGGTATTGTTCATCCCAGTAATTATATTCTGAAGTTAGACATTTATAGATGTTACAAATGTCAAAGAGCACATACTCTCGGTATTTTTGCCAGATAGAAAAGTCCAAAGGCCATTACGTTACGTATAATTTTTCATTTGGATCATTTTGACATTTTTTTTTTCTGAGAAAGTGCTATGCTCCATGTCAGAAATCAGTACTTTAAGCACCAACGTAGATTAAGAGGTTACAAAATAAAATTGAGTCTAAGTACATAAATATATCTAATTGCTGGTAGATAAGAAAATTTTCTTATCTCTCTCGTACAATGTGATTGAATAAGACTTCATTTTAGATAGCATTAATAATACGACAGTTGTAATGGAACCTTTAAATATATACATATATATATATATTCCAAGAGAAAAACCTATTTATTAAATATACAACAATGGTATTATTTTTGATAATTACAATTGTTACGAAGAATATTATAACTATTAATAAAAATAATATTATTATAAACTATAATTATTTCAAAAACTGGAAAGTTTACTTTGAACTAAGTTAGCAGCAATTTTTTAAAATAATGTTAATAATCGAGAAAATTATTAAATTATTATGACGCGATGAAATAAAAAAAAAAAACATTAATCGAATAATCAAATTTCTTTAATCGAATATTAATCAATTAAAATTGAATAGTTTTCGAAATTATCAAATAGTGAAAGATATCAATTTTATGCTTTTGCTGTATGGCATTTTCATAAAGTTTAAATCGATGCAATTTTAATTAAGTAAAAGAATTTTTCTATCGATTAATTAAATTTTAACCGATTAAAACCGATTAATCGATTAAACTTTGATGATTAAATTAATCGATTAGTTTGCTTTCGACTAAAACTTTAATTGATTAAATAAATTTTAATTGATTAAAAATTGAAATGATTAATTAAATAATCGATTATTTAAATTTTAATCGATTAGAAACTATAACAATTAATCGATTAATAAATCTCTAAAAATCGCAACTCTTATTGCTATTATTCTATAGGTTTTTCGATTGGAATTTTATTGAAAAATTTTGGAGAGTGTTTTTTACTTTATCAATTCCATAACATAATCCTATCTCCAGCAATACATCAAGATATAATCTAATCGATTATCAATCAAGAAACGATAATGTATAATCTTGAAATGATGTTTGTATAACTTAATAACAGTTTTTAATTTGATCTAATAAACTTAATTTATTAACATAAACAATTTTTTCATATTCAAAAACTGAAGTAATTACACATTACTTTCATCACAAACTTCATTAAAATCTAATTAATTAATGCTAATTAATTCACTCGAACGATAGTTGAAAAATTTGAAATGCATTAAGTTATACGTTTGGATTTTATTTACGAGTCGATATTTTTTTTTTCTTTGCAAAAGATTCTTGAGGTTTTGTTTGAGAATTTTAATGTAGCAGTTATTAACTTTTTTCTTTTCATTTTGTAGTTATCACGGTATGTATAGGTTTATGTTTATTAATAGGTTTTTAAGCATATGCTTATCTCAAAATTTGATATTAGAGATGAGCTTATTTTGAATAAAAATGAATTGGAAGTCAAAAAACGGTTAGAAATAGAAAATAAGGACCACCCACGATCTGTTATAAAAGGACAAGCGTGTAATTTTCGGGGGTTGCCATACTCCACCTCGTGTGTTGGGATCAGCTTTACATAGTATGTCGAGGAATACAAATACTGCAAACAGTTCACGACCTTTCTAAAAATCCATTAATAGTTGATGTAGGGAACAAAAATATTTCATACCTCTGCGAAAAGATATCCATCACTTTCATGAAGAAATCCGACGATGACTTTGTTTGGAATGATGGACGATATTGCGTGGAGAGTTAAGGAAGAAACTAAACAGAGAAGCTGCTGCTCCTATGTAAATAACGCATTTATTTTTGTACACGCTCCTTATAATTATTAAAATATTATTTAGCAATGAGTAAGAGCGTTAAATTCATTCATATATATTCATAGAAATTTATGATATTAAGAAAATAATGACTTGGAATCGTTAAACAACAAAACAGTTAATTGAACTCGTGACATTATTCGAAATTTATTTACTGTATTCTAATAATAATAATAAAAAAGTAATAATAATAATGATAGACGTTATAGTGTCCATTGTAGACAGGCTATATATTTTCTAGCTAATTAACAAAAATTAATAAAAATTCAAAATAAAAAAAAGAAAAAAATTACCTAAATAAGAATGGCGCTTTTTAATGGAACTTTCATAAAAATCTATAAATTTAATAGATTTAGATGAAACGAGAACTATCAAAAAAACTAATTAGATTTCGAATCAATCTAGGAAATTATATGAAGAAGAGAGATATTTAGAAAAAATTGTTTGTTATATATTCTATGGGCGAAAACTTGTTCTTTTAGAAATACCAAACAATGACTTAAAACTAAACAACCAAAAAAAAACCTAGTCAAAATTTATGGCCTGGTTTTCTCTAGCTCCATATTTTATAAGGAATTAATTACCCGACGCGTTGTAGAACATGCTGAAGAAGGTAAAAATTTGCACCAATTTACTCACGCATGTTTTGAATTTTAAACAAAATTCGTTATATTTTTTTGGACAAGTATAAAACTATAAAAAATAAATAAATAAAAATTATTTATGCTCTATATATAGGCCTATATAAATTAAAGCAAAGAATGTAACTCATCTAAGAAAGTCTTTGGGATTGCTTTTTTTAAATTTATATAAATTAAATTTAAACTGTTTAAATGAAAGAGGAACGATAAATTTTGCAAGACTTATCGTTCCTCTTTCATTTGTTTAATGATTATTATTGACTCTCTACATTGGTTGTTTGGATCATTAGAGTGAATGTCAAAATAATGAATCATGAATACTCTATTATCTTTACGAATAGATTGCCATTTATGGTCATCAGTGAGTTGTACAAGATCGACACGCCAAAAGCAAAAAGGAAAAAAAAATGTAATATATTAATAGATATTATTTTAAAATATGAAATTAAGAATTATTTATAACTAATCTGCTATTTTGTATATATCAAAAAATAGATAAATTTATTGCCTTGCTTAGTTTTTAAAACAACTTTTAGAATAGAAAAATTGCGTAGGTGTCTTCGCGACAATTTCTGGAAGTAGAAAAAAGTCAAAGGTTATCCTAGGCCAGAACCTCACGAACTAAATTACCCTCAAAGATGATTGCGAAGTTCTACGACCTTCTTACGTTAAGATAAAAAGTGGATAAACTTTGAATTCGTTTTCCATATTTCTCAAACCGTATACGAGGAAGGAATATTCAAAAAAATCATCACGAAAAATTAACATCATTCATACTGTTACAGCTGCTAAAGTGATATACCGATAACATTAAATTCATGATTTGCCGGTTTCGGTTGACTTTGGTGATGGTTATTCTGTACGTAGAGTCAGTTCGACATGCTTTTGCTAACTTAAAAATTAAAATTTGGCTTTTTTCTTAAGCGATATTTTAATATTTTTACTCGAAACTAACTAGTAATGCAGCGCAAGTTAGTACTGTACTTTAATAAGTGATAATACGAAATTAGGTCGATTTATAACAATTGGTTTATAACTGACCTCAAGTTAGATGATTCACGATAGCTGGAAACTGCTGCTATAGTTGTACCTATACTAGCAACATAACATAGTTCAATAAATCAAAGTTTCTAGAATAAAAACGACCGGAAGAGAGGTGCGAATAGTTATCGACGTACAGGAATGAGTGTTTTTAGAACTCATGCATCATTCGACTATTCTTGTCTTCTTACTTCTTTCTGTCTTTAAAAATCCGTAACTGAGTTTGAAAAATTCTAAAAGCATTTGTTTTCTTGTCAGTTAAAATTCTTCGAGCAGAGCGGAAACATTCTTCTTTTTTTGCAAATTTATACGTTCGCAACTTCAAAATACAGTATAAAAATATAAATATCAAAGATAAGGCTGATAAATTTAAAATTATTACATGGAATTAATTAATTTAAGTATAGAAAAATAGAAAAAAATATATATTAAAGAATTCTAGAACAATGCACTTACTGCATAAAGGGGTAAAAGTAAAGTAATGAGGATAATTCCTTAAGCAATTTTCATGCTAACAATACCGGAATTATTATTGAGAAATATCATAACATGACATGATATTTAATAGGTCATTTCTGCAAAAATAAGAAAAATTTAAAAATTTTCGTCGAATTTTAAAAGATATTTTCTTCTGTATCGATATCTAAACCAGCAGGATTGAAAGGCATTGCTCTTAAAAAGATGTGCCGCTCTAGTGAAAGATGAAAACGGATGTAAAGTAATTTATATTCTCCATTTATTGTTGAATAAAACTGTTTGAAGAAAACTGTCTCATATTTTATTTCAAAAATAAAAACATCTAAATCGTATTTCTATAAACAGAAACCAATTTTATTCTCATGATCAAAATAAACAATAGCGTGAAGTGGCTAATCTTCTCGCCTTTAAAACAATTTCCACACTCAATCATATGTTCAATTTTTTTTTAAAGTTTTTTTTTTGTAAGTAATAAAAACATTTAAAATTTAAGTTATCAGATGTATATTTAATTACTAAGATAAACAAATGCTTAAAATAATTCGGTATTTAAATCTTACACAATTTTAATTCTTACGAACTGCTTGTAGGCTGTTTTCAGTTTTGCTTCTGCCAGCACTTTTTCCATGGTATATAGACAAAGATGAACGAACCTTGTCACCAGAAACCAGGATTCTTCTAAATGTAAACACGACTTCTCCTACTTGTCTAACATAAGAAACGATATGTTAGAGTTAACATATGTTTGTTTTGTCAGTGGTTGTCGATTGAAACCATGATACCAAACGTCTAAACCAGTAAATGTAAATATGTGCACTTAAATAACAAGGAAAATGTCGAAATGTTTACTTTAAGCACACTCCATTAATTAAAAGTGAAAACATAAATTTCGCTATAAAGATTTGCATTATTTTACTTCATTATTAAAACTTTGTTACTTTTGATAAGTGAAAATTATGTTAATTTTGGTAAATTTATTAATTTAGTTTTATAGATAAAATCATTACAGAATTTTTTTTTATAAATAACTACAGTATTTAGATAGAGTATTTTTTAATAGGGGAAAATTCAAAGAATCATTTAAACCATTTTCGTAAACAAGACCAGACTAAAATTGTCTTATATCAATTTTAATCGTCTCATATATTCCGCGCTAAATTATTTTATTTATGATATATTCTGCAAATTAATCTTTTCGGATTTATAACAGAAATTTATTGTAAATTTTTACTGTAGTAATTTTTTAAATAATTATTTCATAGGTGTCGATAGCTATAAAACAATTTTTGAA
Organism: Androctonus mauritanicus; assembly: GCA_011317285.2. Taxonomy (NCBI): domain Eukaryota; kingdom Metazoa; phylum Arthropoda; class Arachnida; order Scorpiones; family Buthidae; genus Androctonus; species Androctonus mauritanicus. The sequence continues at coordinate 7,421 of WUQG02224303.1, forward strand.
TCTTAAATCTCATTAAAAGATTGTAATATAATTTATCTTCTAACCTGGTAAGTAGGCTCTATAACATTTTGTTAAGAAAGCCTGTAGCACATAAAACCACCAATTATAACTCAAAAAGTTTAAAATTTATGTTCTGTTTATATTACCGAATTGTTTGTTTTAACAAGAATTATAATTAGATAGAAAAATATATTTAAGCCTGATTAATATTTATTAAAGGAAACGTTTTTCCTATAAGTATAGAGGCAATGTAAACAGGATCTATTCTTTTTTTGACATCATAAATTTGTAAAACTTCAATTATTATTATTTATATAGCCATGCTTATAATTTTCTAATTTTTTTTTTTTTTATGTATTATAATATAAAGAAAGAAAATTATGAAAATCATCGCATTTGTCTGTTGATTCAATGTTTTCTATTTTACAGACTAAACGTAATTAGCTTTTAGAAATTTCCATTATTATAATAAAGGGATGAATCTACAGAATTAATATTACTCAAAATTTAACTTTAATCACTAATCATTCTACTGAGTTTTATGGAAATTAATCAAATAATTCAGAAGTTATTAGAGAGAAACTCTTGAATGTCCGCTATTAAGTGGTTGAAAGCAAAGGATTAATACGTGAGTCATGAGATCATCTTCAGTGATTTGATATTTTTCTAAATTTTCATAAAATTCTAATAAATAATTCCGATATATTAAGAGAGTATCTCAGAATTTTGAATGTTTTCCACTTTTAAGTGGTTTAAGCTAGAGTGTTAAATATAAGGCTTTGAGATTATTTTTAATGGCGGAATATCGTCTACAAGTTTCGTGAAAATCTACTAATTAGTTCAAAAGTTATTAATGGGAACACATGGTAGAACAGGAAGCCAACAGACACACAGACGAACAGCGTAGTGATTAATAAGCCTTCCGAAAGTAGTTAAATATCGAATTTTTATTTTTTATACAGTAATTAAGACATTATACATCTCAGATAGGAAAATTAATTTTAATTCTTGTTTCATATGCTTAAAAAATCAATGATTCAGTTATTGTTCATGTTTATATATAATTATCAGTTTGTTTTATAAATTTTATAACAATAAAATATAATGTTCATACATAACTGTCTCCATTTATTATAAATAATAAGGATTTATTATAAATAAAAAAATATTAGTTTTATAAAATTTTTAATAAAATATTATTATTAGTAATAATCATATTTAAATGTTAAATATAAATATTTATATTGATATATTGCAAATATGAATGTTATTAAATATCTAAAGTATAAACTTATAGATCTGTGGCAAACATTAAAGAAGATTAGAGGTTTGTAGACCTGTTTGAGGAGTTTATAATAAATGGTTCATTGATGCTTGGAATTGTCTAAACTATAATTAAAAGCAGGTTTTAGTTAAGAGCTTCTCTAAATGTAAATAATTCAAAGTATCGATAAATTCAATCTCAGTTTATTAAATAGCACAACCAAGTATGGAGAATTGCTATTTTAGCAAGTATTTTTAAACGCTTGATTTCTGTTTCCTAATTAAAATTTTAATCAGCACGTTTCCTTTTCATATAAATAATTTTTTCTAAAAAAAAACTTGTTTTAATTTTTTTTTTTTGTTTCAACATCCGAATATATTTATTGGAAAAAATATATATATTGATAATTTGTCATTCACGGAAGATATCGATGAGTATCTCTATCTGGGTGTGTATCCTCTCTTATAAAAATTCCAAAACAAATTCTCTTGGAGAACCGTGAGAAATAAATCTGAGAGCCACAATGAAAGATGGCTTAGATAGTAACAGGAAGCTTTTATCGCATTCAAGTAACTCATTGAAAAACTCCATAAATAAATCCGAAAAACTACCCCATTTCAACGCCAATTTTAAGTCTTCTAGTGTAGAGAAAACTGAAAACAACCAAGAAAGTTTATCTCCTGAACTCGTTAGCGCACGTATAAAATATACTAATGTCTGCTACGTGTCTTGAATATATATTTATGTTTACTATCTTTAACTACAAATGGAAACAATAATTTACTGATAGAAAGCTGATACATTTACTTATAATCAGTACTTTTTTTAATCCATTATTTCGATCCAATCCAAGTAAAAATGAATATTTTATAAACATATAGATGAAAATCGTTCTAAATTTTTTTAGAAGTTTTATATGCAGTTTTAAATGATATGTTTATGACAATTCCATTTTTTAGTTGACTTATTATCGATGCAAAGATTCAAATTTCTGTAATATTTGGAACATTGGCCATCTTGCTGTCTATAATTTTCTACTTCTTTCTTTCTTAAGCGAATGCGAAACTTATTGACACAAGGAGGAGAAAAAATGAAGTGCAATTTATGGAGTTGTCAAAAACAGATTGTTCGCCTGTGATATCATTTCCTGTTCTGACTTTCTGTGAACTTTTCTAAAAATTGATTCGAAAAAATATATATATAGAGAATATACTCTATATAAACTACAAAGAACAAAACAGATCAAAATTTTCCCGTTTTGAAAAGATTATATTAAAAAAATCTAACTATAAATATCCTTAATAAGAAAATTTAATTGATCAGCTTGAGCATCATCTTAGTAACGATGATCAACTTGGAAATTATGTTGACAATAAATAAAATATAAAGCATGTTATGTATAAAAATATTTTTTAAACGCAAAAAATCTTTTAAATAAATGTCTGAATAATGTCCATCCATCTGAGGAACGATTAAAAGCAAAAATTCAATGTTCATAAAAACGTGAAATTCTACATTTAACACTCACTCGATAGTTAATTAGATTTCCACGGTAATCACGTTTAACCTAACGACACGAACGAAATTTTTTTCTTTCTAGTTTTGTTAATTTATTAATAAAATCTAGACTACTTTATTAGAGCGAATAGAAAAGTAACTTTTAAATAAATAATTCTAAAATACATTGCGACGATAAAATGAATTATATTAAGCACTAACACACTCTAGACTTCTAGCTTTTATTTGATGTACAATCTCTAGGGAATTATCTCCATCTTTAATGATTCACGAGAAAATGTCCAATAATTGATTTGTCCCCGATGATGACACCGCACGTCCTCTTTAATGCGGCAATTTAGCAAATAAGTTGCTAGACTACAGATTAGAAAGCGAAATCGTGGTTTAAAGTGCATTCGCAACGTTAACAATAATTGATTACCTGCAAATCTATTAACAAATTAGTATCATGATGATTTACTGCCACACATTTATATACTTCTGGCTACTATAACTTAATTATAACTCTTTCCTTTTTTTCTGAAATGGAGTTATAAAATTTTTAATGAATACTTCTTCATTCTGTGGCTTTGTAACGTTGCGAGTGAGTTGGTCTATTTTTAACAAAGAAACTTTTTAGAAATTAAACTGAAAACTCTTGGAGCAGGAGAGGAAATGCGGGACGATGTATATAAAAAGAAAGCGTTTGTCACAACGATTCAGTCTATGGCAGATCATTATTCAAAACCCCAAAGCAGTAAACATTTATACCGATGTCTCCATCAATTTTTGACAATCCATTTTTCAAATTTATATTCCTATATGTATCGGTTTCGTAGAGAATGTAATAGATAGGGTGTTCTTCTATCATATCATTCGTTATAGTTCCCTTTTTTTCCCTTCTTCTTCTTCTAATGAATAGACACTTCTTGTTGAGGAATGGCTCAATTAAGCAAGTCCTTTCCAATTTCGTTTTTTGTAAAAATGTATTTATTCTGGAAGTTTTTCTTTATATAAAACTTTATTAAATTTTAAATGCATCGCTTAAAAATTTTGATATATTTTGATTGATTACCGAGTGAGTTATACGAATGTATAAAAGGATTTTGTGCTCCAGATGTCTGATAATAGATTGAGTCGTGTTAAAGAATGACAAATTACAGTTAAAAAAAGAAAAAAAAACAGTAGTTGAATTAAAAAATAAATTTCGCAATATTTTTAATATATTTTCTATCAGTTTTGTTTGTAACTGATTATATTTGAAAAAAATTTAAATAATTCTTGGTCATATTTAAATCACAAAAGTTCGTAATTAAATCTTGAAAACTTATGCTGATTTTTAAATTATCAAGAATTTAAAATTATAGCTTTGATAACCAAATAAAAAATGGCAAAAAACATGACAAGATATCTAAAGAAGATTGCTGAACATTAAAGTTTTGATATCACGCATGTTAGAAAAATCTTTTAAAGTTATTTTCTATTAAAAACTCGCTATATATATTCACTTTGTCCATCTGTTTACTTTTCTATCGACTGCAGAACATTCAAATTCATTTTTTTTACTATACAAAGTGAATATTCATTTTGAAAGTGCAAAGTGTTCGATACAAGACCTTTCGAAACATTCAACTGCCAATATCTTCAAAACTATTTGTCGCCTGTGAATAAAATTGAAGCTATTCGAAAGAGTTTTAAATATATTTTACAATAATGACATTATGCTATTGCTTTTTCTGCCTGTATGTTTGTCAGACTTCCGTAATAAATATATATCTAAAAAACAAAACATGGTAGAACATTCAAATTTTAGTCGATCGTTCCATTTTATATACGCTAGGGAAATACTAACTTCCAAGTTTCCATGTAGTTCCACTTCAAGATGAAAACATTTTAAATAAAAAAAAAACTTCTATAGAATATATTTGAAGCTGTTTATGCATAAGTAAGGTCTTTTGATAAAAATGGCTACCACAGTTAAAAAATTATATTTTTATATGTTAAAATTTTTATTTATTTGTAAAGGTATGTAGTGCGAAACAGTAGCCATATTCCTAACTGGTACAGAAAGTAGTTATTAGTGGATTATTAAATATCCTCATGATCTATTAATAAACAACAATAAGAAAATTGAAAAATGAAAGGAAGGATACCAAGTTTGACAGGTGTGATATTAATAAGAAAGATGATTAGTTACTTATTAATACATGTAATGATTGTTATGAGAAAGAATGACGAGAAAATTTAGCAAGAATATTTAAAGGTGTAATTATTCGCCTTGATTAACGAGAGTTACACGACCTTTTGAATATATTTAATGGCAGCCATTGTTACTAAAAAATAATGTCTAATTTTCGATAATTTCTAAAATTAACTGCGTAAGTAGTGCAAGAACAATTTTAAACGCAAGTAAATTCTCAGATAAAACTTGGATAGCAAAACTAATCGTTCGTTTTTAAAGATAAACAGTGTAATTTAAATAAATATTAAATAAGAAATCCTTTAAAATTTAAATGAGTAAACAATAATTAACTTTACAAAGTTAGGAAAAAATTATGAAGTGATTTTAGTAAAAAGGCAAGAAGTGATTTTTCTTTAGCCAAAAAATGATTAAAAAACGACAGTATAGAATCAAAGTTGAAATTTCTTTTGAAGGAAAATATAAAGAACAAATATTGATTTCTTTAGTTCAGTTGTGATGTTATATATATTTTTTCCGTAAAAAAAGTAACAGAAATTGAAAGAGGAACTAAAGTTAAAACATGCGTGAAGAAAGCTAAAAAATAAGCAACTTGAAATTGGATCGAAACCAAGAATTCAATTCTTTTCACGAGATATTTATTTATTTTTCTATAAAACTGCCAACAGAGAAAATATAAACTTAAATTTTGATATCTTTAAAACGTTAAAATGATGTTATAAAGTAACTTTACTTATCTGATTGTTATCTATGTATTCTTAAACATTTTTTAGTACTTAATCAATAAATTAAACAATTATAAATAACTTTCTCTGTAATTCATACGTGTAAATAATTTTATATTTTATTTTTCATCTATTTTATAATTTTTCATTCGAAAACAAAAAATATTTTGCGTTAAATTTAAGAAAGAAACACGTCACGTCAATGTTATAAAAATTTTACTTTAATAAATAGAATAGCGTGAGTTTATATGACATTTTCTTCTTATTCATAACAATTTATCTTTATTACTTATTATTATTATTATTATTATTATTATTATTAATGTAAAAAAATAACCAGATAAAATTATTTATAGAAACTTGTAAGTTGTAGAAACTTGATGCTACTACATCAAGATAATTAGCGATTCATTCAGATGCTTCTCTTACACAATGGCAAGATTGATTCTGTTTTATTTTATATTCGCTTATTCTCTCATTATCATATTTTAACAGATTAAAATGACTAGAAAATAACCGGAACTGGTTTTCGTATCAGCTGCAGCTGTCTAGATTTTAAATTTATTTTGAAGTCATCAGTTATTTTTGTCCATTGTCTTGTTTCTTAAGGCCCACTCCCCTGTAAGTTATCCCTTTGTTAGTCTCCTAAATAAAACTTCTAGTAAGGAACCTCACATATCTACAGAAAATTAGATGGTGTGGTCGAAATTTTAACTTGATTATTATAGTTATAGCGTGCAATTAAATTATTATCATTTTCCTTTCAAATGATTGGAATGGCACCAAAATTTTTATCTTCCTCCAAAGAGATCTAAACAAGTGTTTATAAAATAATAAAAATGAAATATTTAAAAAATATTAATAAATAATTTTGATTTAATACGTATTTTATTCGCTTAAATCGTAAAAATAAGTAGAAACTAATACTTCAACTCGCATACTAACTCTTTCGCTAGCATGCGAGTTGTCATGTTAACTAGCATTTAATCGGATTGTTATTTTATAAATAATACAGAAATAATTTATCGATTTTTTTATGAGCCTATCTAAGACAGAAATGGCAAAACCAAATTCGGAAAGAAAAACCAATTAATGATTTATCGAACTCGCAAATTATGCATGTATTACTAGTTAAATTATTTATAAGCGAATATGGTTTGCTACTAGAATAAAATATGAAATTCGGCGATTGAATAAAAGTTACTGAATTTATAAACTAATAAAATATTTAAAAACAAAGTGATAAATTCTATTCCAACTTGTAAATTATTTTATAACGAGATCGTAAATTTAACGGCTTCATCTAATTATAATATAAATTGGAAAAATTTTTTAAAGCCGTAGAAGCAAGTTATATATATTTATATATTCTTAAAATTGCATTCGTAAATCATAAATTTCTGTAGTGGATATGTAATATTAAACAAAAAGAATTTACATCTTTAAAGCGAATCTTAAAAGAAGTGGTAGAAACGTAATGCAGAAACACGAACTGGTAGAGAATGCAGATATCGAAACAACTTTCTCAAGATTGAATCTGAGCAATAATTACTCAAAAAGCTATTAAGTGGAGAAAAATCGTGAGTCTAATGCGTGTGCGAGGGTGAGAAGGTGAACATTAGAAAGGGGAGTGAATTATTGTATAAGAGATAGTACAGTATCTATTGAAGAGAGTAACGTCTCTTGTTGTTGACGAATAGAGACAGGATGCGATATTTCCGGTTACAGGGAGTCATAAATTGTATAGAATCGTCTGATATGTTCTTTTAACATTTTTTTTTTTTTTTCAAAACCGTTTCTTAAAGAAGTCATTGCACTTATTGGAAAAGTCATTTAATGCGATTTTTCTCTCATTCTTATTTTATCTCTTTACGCAACTGGATAAATATATACAATATATACAATATTTGGATGCTATGAGAAAATTAAAATTCGCATTTCTATCTTACCATTTTATCATTTTAACACCAAGAGTTTCTGTAGGAAATTCTTGGTGTTAAATCGAAATGCGTTTTTTTTCCTTCCTCTTCTGTATAAATCTCCAACTTTGGACACTTTTAATTAGTCCTTCCTCGATGACGTCATAACTCAGAAAAGAACAATGAATGCGAACCTTCCTTATTCATTAGTCCAATTAATGACAAACATTTATCAACTTGTGCGCTACTTTTAAAAGTTTCTTTCTGGAAGAAATGTCTGATGAGAATAGTCTGAAAACGTTTCGTAGAAGTTAAAATTAAACAGAGTTGATTTTTATGTGAAATATTTCTGAATATAATTAAGCATTTTAAAAATAAACACTTTTCCCCCGTCTTCTCCTTTTCTACTATTACTGAATTCTACATTATAGCATTTTGCGTAAACAAGAGCAGATACACCGTAATTTTTGTTTTTTTTTATATTTTTTTTGTTTGAAAATTGGGAAAAATAAAATTTATATAGGACTAAGCCCTATTCACGAATTGATCCATATAATAAATTATAGGACAGTTTGATTGATTGATACCTAAAAGTTTACATAATGCTTTGCAACTTATATTTGATATGCGTATAATAATAATTAGACTTGCTTAATGAATTATAATTATCCAGATTTTTTAATTTATACAATGCAAAAATTCTTTTTTACTACCACTTAAAATAAGATTAATAAGTTAGTTATTGTCGTTAAAAATAATTTAGATTGGCAGATAAGATGTGTAAATTCAGTTTAGTTCGAATTAAAATTATTACTTTTAAAATAATTAAAAATTCGAAATTGTTTCCAGATAGAAGGCAAATAAAACAATGCTAAAATTGTCATATATTTTTATAAATTTCGCTCGTATACAAAACATGAAAATTTGTCAAACTGCAGTAAGAAAAGAAATATGTTTCTTCGTACAACAGTATTAAAAGATTTATAGTTCATCGATCGACACTCCAAGTGATTTGTTGCATTACGAAAGCAATAGTTCGGATATATGAGCAATTAAAAGTATAAATCTGGAGTATGTGTTTTGTTTCATTTTCACATGAAAGTGTTTACTTCCTATTCTTCGAAGTTTTGCCAAAAAAACGTATAAAGTTAACCCAAATAGAGCAATGCATAAAATGCAACTCGATGTGCTATCGATTAAATACCATCGATTTTATCATTAAAATTTAACGATCAGTGTGTCTAATTTATGTTTTAACGAGGAGTTTGTTCTACCAACAATTCATTTATCAGAAAAGAAGCGAGAATATTATAAGTTGGAAGCCATATTTGCCGATAATTAATCCTTCTATCAACAGAGTTTCAACTGATAAAAGCGGAGAAAAGAAACATTGATAAGATCAGGGTGATGCGTGACTGTTTATTTATTTATTCTTCAGACACAACTGCTTATCAGAGGAAACCTCCTACGTTACCAGTTCTATTTGCACGAACAAAATCTATGCAAGGAATCGTGGAGAGACTATGTACTAGTCAGTAGTGATAAATTGCAACCAGTTGTAATTATGCTAAAGCCGGCGGCCCTTCTTTACTTATTCTTATGTATTGTTTATTAGCATATTGATATTCTCAGAACGTGCAAGTTGTTCGACCTTTAGGGCATTATAATATTCGTTATATTTCTCAGAACACCTTGATTTATGTCGAATTTTTTAATATATCGAGAGTTATTTGTCGTCAAGTATCTCTCTCTCTATGCATAATTAATCCATAGGAATTTGGTAAGTACAAATTATACATAGATTACATTTCTATAAAATATTCATAAAAATAAATATTTTATCAATATTTTTCAGAAATATTTATTAAAAATTGTAAATGCAACAAATAATCGTTAAATTCGATTGGTTACTTTACAGCAGTAACTTAATAAAACGATTAATCGAATCAGTTAATTAATTAACAAGAAAACAATTAATTGTTCGATTAATCGCTTTACAACGATTAATTTCATAAAGCGATTAATCGAATCAATTAATTACTTAGTAAGAAAGCAATTAGTTGCTTTACAGCGATTAATTTCATAAAGCGATTAATTAAAGCAACTAATTTATTATTCGATTAGATTATTATTGATAACGATTAATGTTTACACTTCCCACGTAACTAGCGCTATGTAGAAAGTGTAAGCAAGTAACAATTAAAATAAATTTTTTTAATAACTAGTTGAACATAAAACTTATCTTTAATATTAAAAGTATAAACATTAAAGATTAATAATAAAAAAACATTTCTAGGATTCAAAAAATAAAAGACAAGAATCTCATATATACTTGATTAGTATTAAGATATAGGGGGGCCTACTAATCAGATAATTTAGAAAATTCATTTAATATTTTTGAATTGTTTTCACAAAAATTTTGTAAACAAATTATCAAAAATGATATTATTATTAATGAAGAATATAATTTTAAATTTAGGTCATATATATCTAAACTATAACTTAAAGTCTACGTCTAAACGATGTCCTAAATGATTGATGTGGGCAGCCTATCTTTTGTAATTCAATCACTGAAATCAAATAAAAATATTTCAACATAACTGAACTCTGAAATTATTATTTTTTTTATAATTTGGGTTAGATTATATCTTTAATTTTTAAGAAACAGAAAAGAAAATTTGTATAATAGGTATGCTGTACAGTCATCAATAGTTTGCGAGTTACATTACTATGCAAATCTCGTTAAAACGTTTCCAATAAAAATTGCTAAAAAGTGTGTATGACATTTTTGAAAAAAATAATAACATTAATGACAGCTTAGTAATAATTATGGATTTAGTTTTATTTGTTGACCATCTTCCAGAAAGAAGAAAATTCATTTATGCTTAGCTATTTGTGCAAACGAAATTTCTCTTCTTTAACTTATTGCTTAACGAAACTTTTTGAACTTTTAACAAGTTTTTGCGACAAATTATAGTGAAGAAGCAAAAATTTTTCTGCAGTTTAAAAGTACAAAATTTTCATTATTTCTTATAACAGTTTGCAGTTTGCCAAATTCTGTTTGTCTTTCAGACTTGTTTCTGTATAATAAGCCTTTCTTTTATTTTTAAAAAAATGATATTTTCTTTCATAAAAAATATTTTTCACGTGTTCATAATTCTATTTGTTAATTGAAACGATTTATTTGGATTTTAATTTTTTAAGGAATTAAAGAAAAATTCAACTTTGTATCAATGTTAAATTGTTTTCAACAATAGAAAACATAAAACAAAATGCATTAAATGTAGTTAAAAATAGTTTTGGCAATAAATAGATATAACTAAACCAATAAAAATCGAATAAAATTTTATCATTCCACAGTTTTATTCCTTGTTACACAACCGAAAAATCAAAATCGTGCTTTTCTTCTACCGGATAAGTGGAAGATCGGCTTTATCATTGAAGAGTGATGATCTGATCTGTTTGCAGGAAATCAATGGAACGAAACATAGTTTGATTTTAGCTGTGGCTCTGGATAAAATTTTTGGACCACAAAATTTAATTATTATTTTGTTTTCTAACTTTGTTCATATGGAATTTGGTTTACAACTGAATGTACTGCAATCATTTATAAGCCAGCAAAATCTATTTATAATGTATAAGCATTGTGTTACTTCCTTATTAAATATATTTCTACTTTAAAAAGTTAATGGTTTTTTTAAATAAAAATATATTAAATTCTACTTAGTAAATTTACCCAGTGATAAATTTTTAATTATAGATTTAATTTATGAAAATTACCAACTTAACAATCCTAACTACATTACTTTAAACCATAACTTATATAGTTTTGTTTTTATTATTAAAGTCGAATATTTATTTCTTATCGTATTAATAATTTAAATTTATTTCAACAGCAAGTCCTTTTAATGACGATAAATAATTAAAAATACAATTTTTAAAATTACTTAATTATAAAAATTTTGTCTTTGTAATTTTTATATCTTGAGTAATTTATTCTCTCGGTTTATTCATAATATATTGTGTTGAAATTTTGATTTTATTTTTATAATTCGTTCTTTTATTTAAATTAAATATATATATATATATTATTCACATTTTAATACACGAAAGTTGGCATCATTAAATTTTATTCGTAGGTATTAATTATTCAAACTAAGTTTCTAAACTTTTTCAATATATATATATATATATATCATATATATTTCTTCGGTTAAATTTTTAGAAAATACTTTAGGCCTAATAACAATTTATTTATTCAATATTTAATTTATTTATAAGTTCTTATCACCTGTATTATTTGAAAGGTTGAACAAGTAACAACAGTTTTAACTGACTTATGAGATAAGAATTTTTTTTAAATCTTGTTTCGGAAAATGAAATTTATGTTCGCACCAGCTCTTACTATAGTTTCGCTTGTTAACTGTTCGATCAAAAGAAGTTTGCGTTATATTTAACGAGCAAAAAGTTTCTTAAAAAGAAAAAAATCAAGAGAAGAACGAGATAAAATAAGTTGTGCGACTTATTAAACTTCATGCTATAGCTCTTCATATTTTTAGTTTTAATGATTAATCTTGTTGTGAGAGTCAGATCTGTACAGATTAAAACTATTAACTTGATAAACAATAAAATATTTTATTCACAAATTTATGCATAATACAATAATCTATATTCTAAGTATTAAAATGTTTATATTTTAATATTTAAAAGTGTAATTAAATTCTCCTTTTATTCGTTTATTTTTATAATCGCGCATAAGAATTAAACTTTTAATAATTACTCAATTATAAATATTTTATATTAATAAGTAAAAAAATATAAATTTATATTTATTTTTTCAGTTTGGATAGGGTCTTTGTCCCTCTCTTGCAGCTACTTTATAGCACCTATCGTTGTAGCATTCTGTCGTAGGAAGAGCACAAGGCTGACTGCAGTGTTTGGAGGACTGGCATCAGCATTAGGTTGCCTGTTTAATTCATTTGCCAAAGAACTTCATCAGGTGATATTCAGTTATGGGATAGTCATGGCTGTTGGACTAGGAGTGGCTCGTGAAACATCGAATCTCATGATTGGCCAATACTTCAAAAGAAAGAGGGAGCGAGTGGAATTAGTCGTCCAGTGTGGTACAGGTGTAGGCGTGGCTGTTTTCTCAGTATTTTTTCGTAAAATTATAAGGTAAGTTCAACTAGACAATTTACAGCCTATATTAATAGTTCGTTCACACCCTACTGATAAAGTTGTAATCTGTAAAAGACCTAAATAACCGCGATACTGGCATTATAAGCCATTTTTTTAATTTTAATAAACTAAAATGCGAACAAAAATATTGTATTTGATAATTAATCATTAATTAGATTATCAGATATCGATTCATGATTAATCAATCGAGTAATTGATTCTTTAATTTACCATTTGCGATTAACATATTAACATATTAACGAAGTGTTAGCATTTTTTTTTTTTTGTCCTTCTCGAATTAATTATTATTTATTAATTTTTTTAGAGCTTTAGGATGGAGATTAGGTCTTCATACTGTAACAGGTGTCATATTTTTAATGTTTTTCATTGGAATATTCTACCGTTCTGCTTCCTTATACCATCCTCAAAGGAGGGCTATTTTGCATCTCAAAAATCAACGAAGGAAAATCAAAGAAAAGAGCAACAGTTCCGACAAACCTCCATTTTTCGATTTTTCTGTTTTGAAAGTAACAACCATTCAGATCGTTATGCTATCAACGGCAGTTGCTACTTTCGGAGCGTACACTCCATTTTACTACTTCGTAAGTACAATATATATATATTTTAACCAACATAACATAAAAATCCGACTGTATTCTTCGAACGAATGCTTACTTTGCACAAAATATCGAAAATCTATAATATTTCTAAATCTATCAAATATTTTCACGTCAAGTTTAACAGAAAATGATGATTTAATACCGAAAAGTAGACCTGGCGACCTTCGGAAATCTGTCAACTATAGACGGGTTGATAATAGTACTTAACCTATCATGATCTTAAGCATCCGGTATGTAAGGTAGACAGATGGTTAGGAAGATATTTAGGATGACCCATACAAGCCTGACAATGAGAGACGTCGGCCCACCTTCTTGGGACAATTTTCACGACCATGTATCCTCTTATTGTTCTAAGAGGAATAATGAAGCCTTTTATAAAGTTTATATCCACCCAGAAAAATATGATAATCATAGACTTCGAGAGATATAAAGAAGAAGAAGAAAAAAAAATTAGACTAAAGATCTAAATACTTTTTTGACCCGAGGTGTAACACACTCTAGTTTAGATGAAGTGTTGATAGGCGCGTCTTGTTTCATGGGTGTCAAAATATACCAAGCTAACAACTAAGCAGATATTCAAGAAAAATTTTAAGCAGATCTCATTTATTAACTTTTATGCACGTAAATTTTTTAGTTTTATTTCGTATTCTCCAGACAGATTTGAATGGTAGATAGTCGAACGAGTTAAAATTTAATCCGTATATCAAATTTATAACCCAAGAAGAAATATTCATTTTTTAAACAAAATTTAAAATTTTAAACGGGTTAAAATAATAAAAAATAAAGATTATTCTAGAGAGTCATTCACAATTTTCAGACACATATAAACGTGACTTTTGCGGAAATTAAGTTGTAAGTAAAAATGTCTGCAAAATTATAGAATCCATCTATCAAACGCATATAAATGCACGAAGATCACAACCTCAGAAATATTTTCGTGAGAAAATTAATTTTTTTTTTTTTAATATTACTTACGTCAAATCTAATGTAAAGAAGCTGTGAATAATAAATCGTGACAGAATGTGACTCATCACGAACACGATTCGAAAGAAAACATATGTATAAACGAAGCTAATCAATTACGAAAAAGGCAAGAAAGAACATTTTAATTACCATCTATCAAGTTCATTCAATTTTTATTGATATCTTTAGTGTTTAAGATAATATATTACTTGGTAAAATATTTTATGATGGTATCAAAGTAGTTACATTAATCCTCGGATTTAACCTTGATCTAGATATATATAAAAATCATGATTTTTAATCTTTTTATGATATAATAGTAGTTTTTAATTGTGATATAATTAACTTAATCGTTTGTATTCTTCCTTGGAGACCAGCACACGTTTTATCAGTTTCGGAAAATTAATGGTTTCAGGTAAACGCTAGACAGTAATAATTACAGCAAGATTACTAGTCTGGTCCTAGACGTAAACCAGATTTTTCTTTAAAAAATTGCTTTTTAATTCATTGAAAATTAAAGCGTTTCAGGTTTCTTTTTATTATAATTTTAATCTAAATTTAAATTAATGTTTATTTATTTTAATCAGTTTAAAGATACTTATTTATTTATTGTTGTTATTATTTTTTTCAGGCATACTTAACCGAAGAAGAGGGACTAAACGAAACTGCGATATTGTTGTTGCAGAGTTATTTAGGTGTAGCGTTCTCTGTCGGTTGTTTGGTTTTCGGTTTCCTGACCGCAAAAAATAGCATGCAGTGCATGATATCAAGACAATATTTATGTCAAGCATCGCTTATAGGTGTTGGACTATCCATATTATCGAGTCACGCAGTCCATGGATATCACGGATATGTCCTCTTTGTCAGTTCTTACGGAATTTTCTGCGGTGGATTTCATTATTCGTTAAAAATGTTCGTTTTTGAAAACGTCCGTGCCAGAAACTTTGCTAGAGCTTGGGGTTACGTACAATGTTGCCAATTCTTACCCATTCTAGTGGGAATACCTATTACAGGTGAGTTAAAATGAATTTAAAAAAAAAAAATAAATGCGGAATTATTACTTTATTTAAAAAAGAGTTTTACGTGGTTTCAGGTTACAGTAATCAAAATAAAAATCCCAAAACGGGATTTTTCTTCTCAGCGGCATGCACGTTTGCTGGCGCCATATTTATGTTCCTTCTGAACTGTTGTAAGAGATCGTCTAATGCGGTATATCGGGACCAGAGTCAGGAAACACCGACTGATTCCGGTCCAGGAAGTGGAGATGATGGCATCTGCACTTGCCACCAATCACCTGATGTAAATAGAAAAGTAGCTAGAAAAGATGGTATGGCTAGAGAACCATTTCGCTGTCACAGAACTATCTCGTTTGCACATTCAATAGAGGTAATGGATGAAGATGATGAATTAGATAGAAGGCAAGAATGCATCACTTGTATGGGTGACGATGCCGTGTTCGAATTAGGAATGTACGAAGACGAATGGAAGGAATCGTGTAAAGACGGATATCAGAAAGATCACGAGAAAGATCAAAGAATGGGCAGAAGTGACTGTATCCATCTAATGCACTGCGATAATATTCTGCACATTCCTAAAAGGCCGATGAGCATTATAGAAGAAGTTACTAGCACGGTTTAGAAAATAATATTATTAATTGTTCTGAGAAAGATTATTTATATATAGACTATATAAATTAAATTTATAATTAAGGAGATAAAAAGTTTTGTAGTCTGCGGCACTTATATAATTAATTATGATATGGTGCATAGATAATAAAATTTCGTCTTGTGTATGTTAAATTTTTATATTCTATAAATTGATCAAAAATTATATAACATATATAAAAAAGTGCCGTCGGCTTTACAAAACCATTTACTCCGTCCAAAACTAACTATAATATTATACGTATAATCTGTTAAAAGTCACACAAAAAAAGTGACTGAAATTTGTGATAAAGTCAAATTTACTCATTAATACGTGCGAACTACGAGAGAGAAGAGAGAAAGAGATCGAAACCGTCCATATAATTTTAATGGAAATGTTTAAACTAGTCTTGCACTTTTTAGTTATAGGATACGATTGTTAATTAAAGATGTTGTTCAACTTACTCATCTCCTCCTTTACAAAAAAAATAAAGCGTAGGAATTAGTCGACAAAATCAAAAAAAACTTTTGTATGCCAAACCGAAGTGTTATTTATAATCATGGTGAGAAAAATATCCTGTTTATGTGCACAAAACTTTAATTATAACTTGATTGTGAGTTCATAGCAAAAAAAAATTTGCACAACTGAATACAAAATCATTCTCAAGCCGAGTACAATCTAATCGATACCATTTATGAATTTTCTGTACAAATTATATAACAGTACAACAAGATTTATCACAGCGACGTTATGCATCTGAAAAATTAAACATTTAAGTAAGAATTAAGCGAATATTTCTTCAGATAAGTTGCAAAGTTGGTTTCGATCATCTGAATCTATAATTTAGCATCAATGTTATACCTGCAGAATGAAAATCATCAAGTATTTTTTTGTTTTGACCCTCCTAATAATGTTGCTTGCGTCGGCGTTGTGAACATCGTGATGACTATCTCGAATGCGGGTATAATAATAGCGTGCTTGGTAGATCGGGTATGAGATATAATCAAACATTACCTTTGAGCAATGAAAAGAAGAAACATGCACAGCATGTAAACATTCGAAACTGTTATGCATATTTCCTATTTATGAATGTATTCGGCTTGAAACAGTTGAAAGATCTTAATTTTTTTTTACATCATTTTTTTTTTTTCATTTAAAATCTTAAACTTAAAAGAGTAATATTTAAAGTTTTGCACATTATAAAAAAATCTGTAGATCAGATTAACTGTAAATATGTCCTAATTAGGATGTTAAGAATAGTGTAAATATTGTTTCTGTGTAAATAATAGTCTTTCTTACTGCTGATTAAATATAATTAATTGTTCTGAGTCTTGTCAAATTTATATATATATAAAAAAAGAAACAAAAACAATTATAATTTATATTCTGAACTCTTAAATATATAAAAGTTATCGCTTTTTCTTTTTTGTTTATGAGAGTTTGCGACATTAACTCAACATTTTAAATAATGAGGATATTTATGTAATATCGAAAGTTTCACAAAAGTAAAAGGAAAATCCCCTTAAGAAAGACGAATCCTTCAATCTGTAAGAAATAAAAGAGGATTAAGAAATCTAGTCGACATCTGCAGTGACAAGGAATGGTTTGGAAGTCTAGGGAAGTCGTTACCGAGAGAAGAATGACCAGCTTGTCACATTCAGTATTATTCTAGAACTCTCACAATATATAAGAATAAAATGGAGATAATGTCACGCGTGAGACTCTTTCATATAAAAAAAAGCTTCTTAAATTCTCTTTTAAATATTTTATTTCTCTATACTGTACTTTTAGAATAGTAACGAAGGACATTTTGTAAACAAACTTGGAAGCAATGCGCCTTGTTAAAAATGCACATAAAAGTCGTTTAAACATAATAATCTTAACAAGTTTACTCATAAATGTTTTATAAAAAGAAATAAAATAATTATTCAGATAGAATTTAATTAAGATTTTTTTAAATATGTTTCTAAAATCGATTAAAATATTTATAGCTAATAAAAATAAATAAATGAAATTTTTTTTCTATATATATATATTTTGAGTGAAAAAGTCGGTTTGGTACGTGTCCAACTTTCGGTGTGACGTTTGTCTGCACGTGCAGTTAGAAATGACACTTTTTTATCTTCGTTTCTATGCCTCATTGCTTTGCAACTAAAAAGTAAGAAACGGACATTAACGCTTTGGGGAAAATATCTTGGCTTGCTGAAAATGTAGCTTAGGAAGTAGTTTACAGCAACGACAGTTTTAATGGCGTTATAAATTATTATTGCTATAAACACTTGAGATTTGAACTGTGGAACATTTGTAAGATTAATTTAGAAAGAAAAGTGTCTCTTACAAGCTTTAATTATGATTTATAATCTCCGGGATTTTACATTTCAAAGTTTCTTTCTGATTTGAAATTCTTGCGTAGAGAAACCATTTTTGAATTCTAAATGCGAAACAAAATATTATATTAATATTAATTTTAAAAGTTAAAAAAAATTCTATGTTTACTTTTTATAGCGATATCGATACGTTTCGCATATACGATAAATAGTTATTGCTTCATCTTAACGACTGCATATGCTTAATAGTTTACAGAACTTGAATTCTTGTTTATGGCTGAGAAGAATTATTTCCGAAATGTTCGACAGTTGGTAAAACGTAGATATAGTTGCTGACAAGAAAGAAGTTTGGACGATGAAAAGATTCTCTTAAAGAGGTCGACTGCAAACAATTTACCAAACCCCAACATCGTCATAACGTTTTTATGTTCAAGGCAGCTGTTGTCACTATATCTTTAAATAAAAATAAAAGAAAATTCCTCTTAAACAGAGTTTGATTTTCCAATAAGATATTTTCTCGAATTTAAATACTGGAACTGAGACACTAAAAATAGAAACCCCTTTACCACGTCTCGGTTTTTCGGTGAAATTGTATAAAAATTTTCTTGGAAAACAATAACTTATTGTTTCTAAATTGGTAAGTGAAAAATAAAAATACTTTGGACTATAAAGTGAAGGTTGCTATTTTCTTATCTGATTTTGCTTCCTACGCTAGTCATGCCGAGTTAAGCAAACAACGGTTGTAAGTATTTCGCTACCTTTTGAAGTCAGAAGAATATTTAATGTAAAGAAATCCAACAAAGAAAAAGCTATATACAGTATTTTCGAACATACAAAAATCCGAATTATTTTCAAAACCGTTTTTGTTTTTTTACACGAACTATAAGATTTTTTTTAATCTATTCTTCTTCTTCCTGCACCTATAACTGATGTTAATTATATTATATTAATACATTATTATGAATAACGACTTGGAAAAACTCCAATAAGTGTTTCCCACGCCAGACGGTGGCTATTTTTGTTGACTGTAAACACATTCAATCATTTGAGTCCCTGGCAGCCAAGATTTCTTATTTACACCCATGCTGACAACAAGAATGTTTTCAGTTCAATGTAATTAACAGTTAAACGAATATTTTAAATATTTTTAAACAGATAAATGATATATTCATCAGTAATATGAGTTCGTTAATTGAGTCGGAACGTTTAACCCCCTGTAATGTTTGCTTACCTGGAATATGGTGAAGCTAAGCGCAAAAACTTCAATTCTGTGAATTTAAATTATCAGAAAAACAATTTTAAAATATTTATTATAATATTTTTCGATTTTATTTATATAATTTATAATATTTTTATTCTAATAAGTAATGAAAAATAAACAAATAAAGTTGATACATGTTTAACATGTTAAAGTTAATATATGACATGTTAATTTATTCAAAAAATTATAAATTACAAATTTAATAAAAAATGAAAAAAAATCAGAGTAAGAAATATGTAATTAATATTAATGATTTAAAGTTAAATTAAGGACTAATCAGCGATTTTATTAAATCTTGATATTCATGGAATTTAATAGGATTTAAGAAAATTTTTTTAATTATAAGCATATCGTTCATTGTTTACATATCACTCTAATAAGATTTTTAACTTAAGCAAATTATTTAATTTTATTCTTCTAACAGAAAAGAATGAAATATAAATTAAAGGAATCACAAAATGAGAGCCATTAATATGATATTAGAACCAATACAAAAATCTTTATGCCACATATTTTGCTTAAAATCAAAAAATGAATAAATTTGAAAATTGCTGCAAAAATTATCGGTATATTTTTATCCTATACCTTTCGGTTTTTATGATGATAAACTACTGATTTTAAAATAGTAAAATAGTTTAAAAATACAATAGTAGTATGACTTCTAATCAGATCTTTAAAATGTTTTTTATATTCTCAGTCATTTCTCTAAATTCTCCTATTAATCAGTCTTCCAAAGAAAAATGACGATTCTACGTTGTCCCCTTAGAATTTTGAATTAATTTGTAAATTTTTATGAAGTTCATTAAGGATATTCTAACATGTAAAGTGACTCGATCCTTACAACTTTAACCATTTAAAAATGGAGGATTCAAACTTCTGAGATTCTTTCTTAGTATAGCTTGAACTAATTAACTTTTATAAAATTCAGTTAATAGGTCAAGTAATTGAAGATGATCTTGATGACATATTAATTAATCATTTATCTTCGGTCATATAAAAATAACGGACATTCAAACTTCTGAAGTTCCTCCCTAATAACTTTTGAACCGTTGTTTGTTTTTGATGAAGTTCAATAAGGGGTCGAGACATTAAAATCGATCTTAAAATAATTTTAATTAACCCTATACAGTATTTTTATACATTTAAAAATGGAGATGGTCCAAATTTCTGTGGTTTTCTTCTAACAATTTTTGAACTACTGTATTTGATAAATGTTTATGACATTCGATAAAAAAGATATAGCATTGAAGATGACATACATTTTAATACCACGTCTTTAATCATTCCAAAATAGCAGACATATTTGGAAAGTAAGCAATTCGTTTTTTTTTCCCTACCCAAAACTTCTTTTTTTATTTTTATTTACTTTCGAATTACAGTACAGCATGATGATATTTTTTTTCTATTAACGACTTAAGATGATTTAATTTCCAAATTAAATCATCATAACTTTCTTTCGATGTGTAATCAAATCGTATTTGTTTAACTTATTTCTCTTCTATAAATAATTAAAGCGTTACACGATTATACTGATATAAATGATAAAGATCGTCTTCGTTTTATTAATCTACATTAACGTTTTACAAGATAATACAAAAACATAGAATTTTTACGAGGACAGAAAAGTAAACTTTAGTATGATCATTAAAACATGTTTAGTTTACACTCCGTAACACGATATTTTATGCAGCAGTACTGTACAATATATCGGTGAACATGACAAAAATTTTGCTCTAGAAAAACAAATTAAAGATTGTTAAAACATTTTACTAACCGGATGTTTATTTTTCTGTGACTGTTTTCTTTTTGATTTAATGATTTTTTATAGTTTTTTGACTGCCATTAATTTTAGTATTATAAAAAAAAAAACTTCCAACAGTGTGTATCAATAATGGTTGAATTCTCATATTCGTAGTTTTCTAATTAGAAAAATATCTAAAAAATTATTCAGTTAACAAATTTAAATCAATGGCATCGCAAATATTCAATTTTGTTTTCATTTTTCGAATTTTATGTGCCGTTGTACAGAAGTTAGAATGAGAATTATTTCTTTAGATTGTGCATTAGAATTGTGGCTCCATCTGTTGAATATAAAAATGATTAATTTCAACTGATATTTTTCTGTAATTAATACCAAAGCTGGGATTAATACTGTACATAACCATTTGATAAACTATTTTAATTAATCAATAACTTAACATATTAAAGGCAGAAAATCATTATACACTGCGCAACAATTTATAATTATAATAGTATTAAAATTTTCATAATCATTTGATTATTTTATATATTTTTATACTCCACAAACATGGACCTACGGAATTACAAGATGCATACAATTTTTCCAATACTGTATAAATTTGGTATATTCATATGTGGATTATGTAACTAAAAAATTTGCATATTATACTTGGAAATTATTTATTGGTAAGTATTAACGGTAAGATGAGATTAATGCAGTACTGTATTTCATTATCTGATATAGATACTGCTGCTAAAAGAAATGAAACAATTCATCAATTTCTTATAAATATATCTAAAATATTTATATTATTAATTTTTAAAAATTCTCGAAGATATCATGGTTACCAAATTTTTCTGGAGCCAAAAATTTTTATTAAAAATTCTTAAAACATGATTTTGAAGAGTTAAATCATACGGTATAAGATTATTGCAATAATTAAATTAAATCACTTCTCAAGCCAAATCTCGACATATCTGCCAGCTGCCATTTATTGTAAAAACTGAAAAACTACTAAAATTTTAATTAATTTAAATATAAAGAACATCCAAAACATAATTTACATATTATGGCATTTTTTTTTTATTCGATTAAAAACAACATATTCTTTGTTGTCACTGTACTAAAGCCAATATTTTAATTAGGTTGGTTTTCAATTCTGTGCCAAGCCAATAGAATTAATATCGATCGTTTTGGCATTCTCTATTATGGATTAACAAACTGCAATAAACTATTGTGACCTATTGCAGGTTCAACAAACTGTACTAATTTATTGCAAACCAAAACAAAGAAACATGTTGTTATAAAATATGTGAACTTTTCTGAGTAAAAAGTAAAGATTGGTTATGTATATATTTAACAATTTAAAATGTTACGTTTGATATTAAACTAATTAAAAAAATTCGTTTTTAATTATTTAATTTTCATTTTTTCTAACTGATCACAGCCAATTTATCTTCATGGTGAAATTTTAATTATCTGCCTTTTTTTATTTTGTTCTGGTTATTATTAATTTTATCGATTCATATCACAACATTTCAATTTATTTATTTATTTGTATTTTTTATTCAATTTTTGACATTGACTGAGTGACTATGTGAAAGTTCAAAAGCCTTCTATTTGGAAGATTCAGGAGGAATGAATTTAATCTACGTTTCATTTTTCTCATAGTTTTATAAATGAGTTTCGGACTTTCCCGTTGATTTCTATCCATCCTGGATCTGATCTAATCCAAAATAGTTCCGATGATGGCCTGACGTTTTATTTTCATTATCCAGATTGATGGCATTAAGCATTATCTATTCAAATCAAATAAAATTTACTTTTTTGCAGTTTTCAAGATGTGATATTTCAAATTATAACAGCTTATTTGTAAAAGATGTTCAGATATCTATCGTTTACGTCATTCAAAATAAAAAAAAAAAAAAAATCAAAGAAAGCAGCGATCTTAAATCAAGTTTCTTAAACAGCTTATAAGATATTCCGGCAATGATATTATTATTTTAATTCTATCCTTAATTTTTTAATCATTTATTTATAATTACTTATACATCCAGATAAAAAAAATATATAAGCTTACTAAAAATTACTTAAGAGAACAGAACTCTAACAAGTAAATCTTACCAGAACATTAAATATAGTTCAAATAAATGCAATTTTTCCTGCCATTTGATAATAGATTAATGTTCCGTCGCATATTATTCAAACAATCAATAAATATAACATCTAAAAAATAATAAAAATATTGTTGAATCGATAAAAAATTAAAATTGATTACTGGCATATAGGCCACGATAATTAAATTCTTTAATTATTATATTTATCTTAATAATGTACTATAGCGTTTATTTTTCTATATACAATAATCCTATACTAGGAGAATTTAAAGGATAAAAATTAAATTTTTTTATCTTTTAAATTTTTGAATTTAAATTTTTCATTCTATGTATCTCTAAACAAATTGCTATTATTACATTAAAAAAAATTGATTTATTATTTAGAATTAGAGAAAAATTGACGAATGAATTTTTATTTCTCGAAATTTTAATAATTTTGAATTTTATTATTGATTATTATTTCAGATACATTTTAAGTTATATCATACTGTATTGTATATCATAATGTATTAATAACTTTAATGATATAGTTAATCTACAATGATATCAATACAGTTTTATATATTTCTATACAGTATGCAGACTCATAATACAGTAATCTAAAATAATAATTTAATATTAAAAAAATATTATTAAATTACCATTTATTTACATATAAATAATTTATTTGAACAATTTTCCGATAACTTTCTCAGAAATATGAGTAATTATCTTTAAATTTCAACGTAAATTAAACGTATCTGCGAAAAATAAATTAACGAAAAAAAATATTAATTTAATAATATTTGCATTATGAATATTATTGAATTGTTTATTTTACAGATTATTTTAAATTATAAAGCTTATAGCCTTGAGCTTTACATCTCCCTTATGCATTAATTGCCTTATGGGGAACGAGGAAATTAATCTGAATGGGAATGAAAGTAATTACTAAAGCCAAAAATAGCTTTGAAAGAGATTAATCATGGAGAGTTACAAACAAATAGCTTAGAAAAAAAGAATACAGTATAATATATAATTTAATCTGTTTTTGTAACTTTTTAGGAAAGTTATAAACATATTTTGCAAGAATCAATTTATGGATATTGAGCATATAAAAAAAAAGAGTTGTGAATCTATAAATGCCAAGAGGGATCCAAGCAAGAATTTATATTAGAACAAAGTTTATGCTTAAGAAACTTTATGGATCAAACTTTCTATATAATTTAATAAATTTAACATTTCGTACTCATGAGAAACATCAATGTGGAAGAAAAATCGTTTAAATTTATGAAATCAGAGTTCTGATAAATAAGATTTTTATTCTTCACTGAACTGTTAAGAAAATTTTAAAATATTGTGGTTCAATGTAAGAAATATTTATCGAATCAACAATATCAGTACTTCTGTTTGGCGATGTTTCAAAAAGAAATTTTTTTTTGAAGTTTATCATAATAGTATGAAGGAAAAGATGGAAGTCGGTTTTTTCATCTGACCTGTGTGACTTCATTTTTTTTTAAAGCAAACACAATCCGGACAAACTTGAAAACTTATTGATAAACTTTGAAAAACTTGCAACATAAAAACAAACTTATCACATCAATAAGTAATTTTGTTGATACTTAAATGAGAGAGATAAAAATTGTTTCTATTTATCAATAAGAAACAATTTTTAACCAGTTAAAAATGTTGTTATCCTTTTAATAGTGTAAACAGGAAGTGATATAGAAGAATTATATTCATAATGATTCTTGAGATACTTATATCACAAGTTTCGAATGCATTATTAATAATATTTATTGCATAAGCATTGAAAAATATTCAATATATTTTCACTAGAATAGAAAGAATATTCTGCCATCTGTTGGCAAAATTTATAACTAATTATATTTTGAAACTAGTTTTAGATTTTATCATACCGACAGATAATTTCTACACGCTAAGAACATATCGCAAAATATAATCGATTATTTTAATACAAGATTCGTGTTGAATTTTAACTTATTTTTCAAATTCTGTATTTAATTGCAATTTATACGAATATTTTCAAATGAATTTATAAATATGGCAGGCAAAATATTACCGTATTGAGAAAATTCAATGTAGAATATATTAAAATTAAATAAATAAGACTATTTGAAAATTATAATTAATGCATCATCAATTCTAGTAATTTAACTCTCGAAGGAAAACTTTCATCTCAATCAATTCTTTAAATCTAAATAATGAACTTTTCAGTTATTCTTACTACAGTATTTGTATTAGATTATACTAAAATAAACAAAACAACGTATTTGGAGTAATCACCAATAGAGTATTATCATACTTAGACGTTTCCCCAAAGGAGTAACTAACTTTGCTAACAGTAAGAGATGAAACTGTTTATACTTTATTATAAGTTTTTAAAAATAACAATATTTCGGTAATTAACTGGCATTCACTTCCAATATAAAGAATAAATATAAATTCCCTATAGTTTGGCAGGATTTTATGGCTTAATTTATGTTTTTCAGCTTTCAAATTTTATTTTTATCCCCGCAAAATATTCTACTTAAATCAGACATAAGCTGAAATGTCGAAATTGACGCTATGTTATTCTGACAGAAAATTTTAAAAGATTTTTAAAATCTTATTATTTCTGAATTGAGAAATTTCCGTGATTGAGAATTTTCTGGAGATTAGTCACATGTTATTATGTATCGAGTTTCAATTCTTATTTCTATCGACAAATAAATATGATTAGAGTAGAGGAAATCGGACACAATTATAATATTTTTTACTTTATAATTATTTGACGCTATAAAATTTTCAATTTTAAAATAAGAAATATGTCATTGTAAAGATCATTTATTAATCTCTTCAGTTCAAAACAAATTTGATTCGATTATAATTAATTTAAAAAAAAAAAATATTTTTCTCAACGATGTCAAATTTACAATTTGCCTCTCCGTCTAGGTAGGTTGTAACACCATGTGGAGTAGGTTGTAACTCTAAAAAGTTTCAATGAAATTAGCCTGTGTCCAAGATTTTTTGCAGTCAAATTTTAGAATATAACCTAAGAGGTTTCAGTTTAATCCTCTGCTGAATAATCAGAATCACGGTTGTAACAAAAATAAAAGGGATTATTAGCTATGATTCTTGTCACTTCCATTCATTGGATCCATTTTCCTACACTATAATTGTTATAGTCTTACTTTTCTTCATCTAAATTAGTGCTGCTTAGATATTTGATGTTTATGAATCGGCACCATTGATTTAGACTGTTATAATCTGCCCCTGTGCTTCATGTAAAACCTGTCCCAAGTTCCACCATTTTGATTTGAAGGGCACCATTACAGCTAGACTTTATATATATATTTGCAAGGATAGGTTAGTTTATACCATTATACTATAAGTTATTATATGTATCTCTTATAGGTCGCTCTTAAAAAGTTTTTAAGAGCGATCTATAAGAGAGACACATAATAACTTTCTCGTTTTCTCAGTTAGCTAACGCAAATTTCATTTGCGTTAACTGAGAAAACGTGGTCAGATGGTAACCTTTACTAGGCATCTTCGTATGAAATTTCAATATTTTTGAACAAACTAGGAATGAGTATTGGCATCTGTTACAACCTACTCATATTAGTTTGTAACCCTTGTCTCCTTTACATTCTGGAAATATACACAAAATAATATATATTTTGTAATTGGAAAAAATATTTATTAATAAATTAAATAAAACGATTCGTAATTAAGTAATTATAGATTACGAATTGCAATTACGGCATATACAATATTAAAAAGCAATTAAACTCAAATAACAAAAGCATTAAAAAGCATATGATTCTTTAAATTAAAAATAAACTCTGATTAACAATAGAACATTTTATATTTGTTATGCTCTTTCATATATATTTTAAAATTTGTTTCTAACAAATAAACAAAAAAAAACTTGAAGTTGAAAGTAAATTTACAACTTTAAATTATTAAAGGCAATTTTCAAAGTATTACACTTATAAAATATGGTTGAGATCCAAAACAAGTCACCATCATAATTTGAAGAACAACTCTCTAACGTGTGATGCATAGTAAGTTAGGAGATAAGACTAAGAGCAGGTAATTAACTGCATCTAAATAATAGTGTAAATCTCACTGATAAAACTATAACTAAAAATTAAGGAAATGATTGATTTTTGCAAATTTATTATATGCTATAAATTTTTAAGTAGAAACGTTTTTATAATTTAAATGATAAATAAAAAATGCAAGATTTTAATCTAAATGTTGCCCTCACTCATTTGGTTTATATTATGCTTATGTGTTATTGTTTATAGTTTTTAATGATTCTTTTAGATAATCGTGATATATTATAATTGCAAACATCAACAAGAAGATGAGCATTTCAACCTATTACAGCATTTATATTCACTCTGAACAGAATATCATTTCTTTGCATGAATCTTAGAATAAAATCTTGCTGTAAAAACCTTTTGGTATATTTGTATTACTTTATAAGAAACTTTTATTGAAAATTACAAATATTTGCATTAAAATATTAATATTTAATTATTTAAATAAAAATAAATATTGTCTACTCTACTTATTTAATACTTTTTGAACTTAAAAAACATTTTTTTTTTCTATTGGTAACGTTTGTTATACTTCAAAATTATTGCTTCAAACGCTATATTTATGATGAAAGGAATTTTGAGATATTAAATATAAGAAAAAAAAAGATTTAAAGAGTTAACTGATAACAGTAGCCAGAAAACGTTTATTAAACGTCCAATGACAATAATGACAGCTGTCAGTTAGAAGATAATCCAAATAAATAAAAGGGCTATTAAATATTGTCAGAAGGTGGGATATACTGTCATAATACTACTATTTATTATGTTTTAAGATAACAATCTATCTTCGAAAAAAAATAATTTCTTCTGGTCATATGGAATGATATTATTATTACAAAAAAATAATAATAATAAAATTAACAATAGCAAGATCAACTGTTTATTTCAGAAATGTTATTCTACATCAAAGAAAATAGTGAACAATACAAATCACTTAGCTTTGACTCAATGGACGGCCATTCGTTGCCTGCTAACGCCACCTGGTGGTGAAATACATAACTAAACTCTTATATTCATGCTAGAAAAATTTTGCTTATAGCAAAGATAGAAACTTTTTTTTTATATCTTTATTCATAAATATTTAGAAAGTGATAAAATATCACTTAAACAACAAGATAAAAAACAGCTTTTGATTAAAATTTAATTTGCGATAATATATACTCTAACAATAGTCTAGAAGTTTTTTAATGTTAAAAAATTCGAAGTTATTTTTTTTTAATATCGTTAATTTGGATAATTATTTCAACACTTTTGATTTTTCTCTCATTATTAACAATTCAACAACTATCATTAAAACAATGAATATTTTAAACACTTTCAAACTGGTTAACAGTATCGGATTAGCATCCCATAAGCTTTAAAATTATAATTGTAAAAAGGAAAACAATTAATTCGGATATTTATGCTTTTAAAAATCAACTTTTTTCAACTTTCAAACATTATTATTAATAAATAACTCTTGTTTCTAACATACCTACATTTATCTCGATCAACAAACTCGGCAGAAAACAGTCTATATAATATATAATTTAGCTTATATAACTTTTTATAAAGCTCTGAGTAACAGTTTAACAATAATTTAATAGATGTTTTCTTTTTTTTTTTAACATTTATAACGAACTATACGAGTTATAGTTTCGTTATAACATCTACAACGAACCATACGAGATGATTTCGATTCCATTCTTATACGTCTTTGGCTTTCTTTCGTGCTCTAAAAAAACATTACCCTGAAATATATTGCCCTATATGGCTGCAGCAACTTTCTACAGTAAAATACAGAGAACATGAATCAAATGGACTATTTTACATTCTTGCAAGTCCATTGAATAAAGACATCACAGTCTGAACCAACATGTGTGGTTGGAATATTCTACAAAGTTAAAGTTAAGCATAAACACATTCATAACTTAATGACAATAATCATAATAATAATAATTATCTATGGACTAAAAATGTAAATATGATGATAAATCTATACAGGGGTAACAAAAGTCTTTTATACGTTTTTTGGACTAGATTAGAAGTCTTCAAAAGTAAGGAAGACTTTTGATTTTTTAAATCAAACACGTCGTGGAAGACGTAATTTCTGAGAAGAAGATGCAATATTTCGTGAAGATGAAAATAAAAATAAAAAATATGCATCTTCTGAATAGATCTTCCTCTCTTTAGATGGCAATTAAAGTGAAGTAGTAACTTCTTCGATGACATCTACACTACAGACTGCTCTTGGACCTCTTCTTACCGAACTTACTAGAACTGTATCCTTGCATTCTTCTTGGTTGGTAAGTTGTCGTTGACAATTTGGACATTGTTCAATAGGAGTAACGACACTTACTTTTTTCAAAGGTTTTGATTTTCGTTCGAGTGCTTCTTGGGTTTTATTCAGGTTGTTTTCGTATTCACTCAACATTAAAAATTTCTCTTCTTTATTGCAAGAAGTAATGCAGTCCAGATCATCCAAAAAATTATCCATAACCACTTCTTCGGATATACAAGTCAGTTCTGGTCTTCTGATATCTCCATAATTACTGAAAGTAAAGCTTCTTTGATTAAATCGCTTCAATTGAGCGTTGTTGCCGTTGATC
Organism: Androctonus mauritanicus; assembly: GCA_011317285.2. Lineage (NCBI taxonomy): Eukaryota > Metazoa > Arthropoda > Arachnida > Scorpiones > Buthidae > Androctonus > Androctonus mauritanicus. The sequence goes on from WUQG02224303.1 coordinate 37,556, forward strand.
GAATCTTGATACGATGATCTTCGACTCTGAGGATGACTGAAACTTGTACTGTCGGAACATCTTCTATCGTTATCTGTAAAAATACTCATTTTTCGCTGCTGAACTTTCCATTTGTGAACATCGATTAAAAATAAAGTGATGCTTCCTAAAAGCGTTAAAGCTGAAGATAGGTAATAACCTGTTTTATAGCCATATTTTTCATTTAGATAGCCTGAAACAGAAAAAATTTCTTTATTAATCGATATAAAACAAAAATATTTATAGTCTAAAATTAAATAAGTACAACCTACCAGTCAAAGGAATACCAATCACATTAGGTAATGCCTGACACCACTGAACGAATCCCCATGCTCTAGCAAAATTTCTAGCTCTTACTTTCTCAAAAGTAAACATTTTTAGCGAATAATGATATCCACCGTAGAAGAGCCCATATATCCATACAAACAAAACGTAACCGTTATATTCTTCCAAAGCTGTGAATGCTAACAACGATACTCCGACCATAAAAGAAGCTGCTTGGCACAGATATTGTCTGGCTATCATGCATTGTACGCTGTTTTTTACAACTACGAATCCAAAAGAGGCACTTCCCAGAATAACAGCGAGTCCAATAAACGCTTGAAGGATGAGAAGAGACTGATTATCGATGCCTTCTCTTTCTCCTTGGTAAATCTGAAAACAAAAATATTTTTGAAAGTTTTCATATATTGATTTTAATGCTTAATAATAAGCTACGTTTGTTTATAATGTATCCGTTTTATATTTTTATAAATTGAACTTTCAGTATTATATATTATTGTGCATTGAAGATCTCTCGTGAAAAGTAACAAAACTTGTTTAATGCATTTAACATCTACAATTGCGGACGTGGATCTTTAATCCTCTCATCTTCTGTCGTCAGATTTGGATGAGTTTTAACGACCCTTAGTAGAAGAAAAAGTCATAAAAATGTTTATTGTTTTCCGCACATCTGATTGTGGAAGAGTTTTACAGAGAGTGGTTTTAAGTATCCAAAATGGTTTCTTTTATTTTCTATGTCTGAGTCTTTTTTTTTATTTATTCCAAAAAGGTACTTTCAGAAAAAAAGAAATGAAATATTATTATTTTATATAGAAGTTTTATGTTAGTAGGAAATAAAAATTGCATACAACTTTTTCGAGAAACGTTTTATTATTTTAGTTTCCAGCAAAATGCAAACGTATTTCAAATTTATCTTTTTACAAAAAATATAAGAAAAATTTAATATATTTTAATAAATGTGTTTCAATAATAAAAAACAATGATAAAATTTGAAATTTTTTTCTTCAAAGAAAACATTTAAAATGATACTTACCAACAAGAAAATAGGTACATTTATACCAAAGGCAGCAAAACAAGTTCCACACATCAAAATTTGAATAGTTCGGGACTTGAGCACACCAAAATCGAAAAAAGGTGGTCTCTCTTTATTTGAACTTTTATCTTTCGCCTTAGATCGTTTTTGTAATCCTTTTAAGTGAAGGATCGCTCTCCTTTGAGGATGATACAGTGAAGCAGGTCGATAAAAGATTCCAAGTATAAAAGTGATGAAAACTATCCCTGTCACAGCTTGAAGCCCCAATCTCCAACCTATAGAGCTGAAAAAATGCAAATTTCAATATAAACATTTAAAAATATAGAAGCATCATTAAACGACTATGTTCAATTGACAGAAAAATTAACTTTACTAACTTTCGATCTAATTTGACGCTTGTCACAAACACTTTTTCCGATCTTTCTTGACCGTTATTAATAACGTCAATAACTCTTTTGAGATGTTCCTGTTATCGTGCTTTTATTAATATTGTCAACATCAATCGAGAGTGAGAAGTCACGAATATTTTTTTTAAATGCGATTTTTTACTCTATCTTCTCTCATTCTCCAGAAAAATAACGAAGAACTAATTATCATAGAACACACTTTAAAATTAAGCAGAAATGCTTCATTAGTTGCGGTTCTTAAGATTCATACTATATTTATTTCTTATTATTCTATATAGTTTTATAAAATGAGCGATCATAGACTATATACCAATATAAAAAATGAAGACCAGATTTCTTTTAGCAATATGTGAATTGCTATAACATCTTTTTAATATTTACTTCTATGAAAGCATTTTAAAACATAAAAAATATTCTTAAAAATAAATTCATATAGCGCTGCTATAAGTTAAAATAAAGATTAATTAAATTTATTGTGACTTTTCCTTATTGAGTTAGTAAGTTGATCGTACAAAATTATTTTGTGCTTACTTGATAGTTCTTGAAACAAATATGGGCATGAGGGCCATTCCAATACCCATTCCAGCGAAGACAATAATTTCTACAAGCTCTCTTTTCCTTTTGAAATATTGCCCGACCATGATGGTTGAAGTATCTCTTACCATGCTGACTCCACATCCAACTACAATGCCATAACTGAAGTACAGCTGATGAAACTGAGAAGCAAAAGATGTGAAAAGATATCCCAACGTAGTCACCAAACCTCCTAAAACAGCAAGCAATCTGGTACTCTTTCTTCGACACACGGCAAAGATCACAGGCGATAAAAATAATGTTACCGAAGTTGACATAGCTCCTAATGAAACTACAGAAAAAAATAAAAAAAATTAAAAAAAAATTAAAAATATAATTTAAGTTTACAAAATTTTGCAATTTAGCATTTATAACTTACGAAAGAGAATTAATTAAATTAATTTTATCTCTCCGAAAATTTTTCTGAAGAATTTTTATGTTTTCTTTAGATGTTATCGAATCTACCTTACAAAATAGGTCATTTGTGAGGATGCTTCATAAATATTAATGCAATAGGACCTTATATATTTAGTGTCACCTATAAGTTATACCCACGCTAAAAATTTAGTATTCAGCTATTTAAAATACATTTTTTTTTTATTCATAAGAGTTTACGAGTTTTAAAATTCTTTCTATGTTCGGCTCAATATAGAAAACAAACTTTATTATCAATTAAATAAAATTTTAAATCAATTTATTCCATAATATAAAGTTCATTAAACTTATTTAATTAATGTTTCCTAGTATTTTTAATATGATTACTGTTAGATGATGATTAATCAATAAGAGACATTAATCTATAAATTAAAAAAAAATTTGTGTAAATTTTTAGTTATGTAGTTTTTATTGTGCATGATAAATTGCATCTTAAGATTTCAACCAATATTGATATTCTGACAGGATCAATAGGATGTAAACATTTTGATGTAATTTAAGATTACAAATGTTTGGTTTTCGACATCGATTTCGATTTAAACTTCAACAACTAGATTCTTTGTAGAGAAAAGAGAAAATTTTCATTCCATTTTTGACCATTGGCAATCATTCACTAGTCAGATTTATCTTCATTTCAGTCATAAAATAGGTCTATATGTCATCATTTTTGATATTGCCGTTTGAAAAAAGTAAAAAAACAACAGCAAAAAAGTTTATTCGTTACGTTTTCTATTGCTTTTTTGTAGTTGAGATATTGATTTTTGTCGATAATTAGAATTACCGCGACTATATCCCAGAGCTAGTCGTTGTGACATAGATACAAATAAACACATTCCTAGCACATCTGGTAGATCTATATACAATCTCTTTGTCCCTCGAGGCCCGATTCTTTCTCTCTATGTGATTAATCTGACTCATGATTTAACTTCGACACCTACGTTTTGCCTTCTTTTGATAATTGTAATTGTCCTGATTTACTACTGTACGTAGGTGGGGATTACATTCAAAATTTAATCGTTAATAATTTAAAGCAAATTATTTTGTGCGAATTTAAAAATAGTAAAACAGGTGAAATTATTATTATTTTTTTGTTACGACATCAAAAAATATATATATTACACATTTATACAGAATCACAAGTAGAAACTAATTGTTCCATTCGAAATCCAGTAAAAATTGAGTATTCCCAAACGCCTCCTAAATTATAATCGTAGACCTCATACCCATAAGATCTTTCCATCGGGAGCTTGATCATTATAAATCCGATCTCCGTAGAAGCCAGTCAACTCTGTTTTTACGATCTCAATTGGCTGTAAATCTTTCTGCTGTCTCGATGAGGTGGTCAGAAAGGGGTGTGGCTGATAAGATTTGGCGATATAGATCCTTTGCTGTAAACATACCCTGAACACTTTTGTCCAATGACAAACCGACTCTCTACTATTCATTAAGACAGAAAGCAATAAACTAGACATAACGACACACTCTCCAAAAAAATCAGCGTAAATCTCCAGTTACCGTAGATAGAGAAAGGATCGAATTTCTTTACGCATTAATTTTTTTTTAATAAATGGAATAATATGTTTTTCACGCATTGCAATTTTTTACCGGTATTTAGCACAAAAATACGCTTAAATTTGTTTTATATACGTTTCGTTGTGATCAAAATGAGTTTATAAATATTTATATAATTCTTCAACAACAGAAGAGGAGTTGAACTTGTAATTTTAGAAGGTTTATACAATGATAAATACAGATACACAAGTCAGACAGTTTAATTGGATTTTTTTTTTTTTTATGATTCCAAAGAAAGCGAGAAAAAAAGAATCCTTCAGAGTTGTCTCCAGTTTTTTTTCCTTTTCAGTTGTGTTAAAGCGTTAATTAACAGAACGGTAGCATAACTTAATATTTCAGAATGAATTTATGTAAATTTGCAAATAATTAGTCTATTATTAGACTACTGCATATTTTAATTCTATTTAAAATTTAAAACGAGTTTTGGTAGATATCAAGAGGGTTATCGTAATAGTTTCAGACAAGACATTAAACGGTCAAACATCTTGTTTATTTATGTTTTTTCTCCATCAAACAGCTAAAACCAATGTAAGTTAATTTTTATAAAAAACAAGAATATGCTAGGTATATATCGGATCGGACGGTGAACAAGATATATTATGATATACATAAACCTGTTTATTTACCACCTGTGAGGTGCTAGATCTTGCGAAATGAAATAGGAGTCCATTGCGAGCCTGGGGGTGTTACATAGATAATAATAATAATAATAATATACACATAGAGTATAAGTTTCATAATTTAAACTAAATGTGTAAGGTGCATTCGATGCTTTTATAATACCGATTCTTCATCTTCACATATAGAATTTTATGCTCATATTTTATAATAAATTTCTTCATATATAACGGGTGGAGTACGTTCACACCTTTTACGAAAGGTTTCGGGGTGACCTTAATGACTTTTCTAACCATTATTCAATTGTTTTTATTTAAAAATTATGTGGAAATGTATACCGAAAAGAGAAATTTTGAAATGATAAAAATTTCTGAGAATTTCATAACTTTTTTAAAAAATCCATCATAATGCACATTAAAGGCAATATAATTTGACAGGAGCCGAATTAATGGAGAAGAGTTATGTTGTCATTGGTATAATTATATTGCAGAAGTGACATATTTCTGTCTGCTTTATAATGAATCACCTATTTGGTACTATCATTCATGTGTAAATTGTACCCATGCCACATACCGATGCTAAACCGATAATATTGTTTGGATTTGAAACAGTTTCTCCAACAATATTGTATGCATATAAGAGGAGATATAATACCGACTACTGTATTTATGTAACAATTTTTTTTACTTTAATACGGATCCAATGAATTTATATATCTATATATATATATAATTAGAAGAGTGAAGATAAATAAAAAATTCGACGATATATTTTTTATAGCGTGACTTGCAATATTTTCTGTTACATATTTGGATCACAATTAAGGTTTGTGTTAGCCATATAGAAATGAAAGAAAAATGTGAAAAAAGCATAAAATTTAAGGACTTAATGAACAAAAAAAATTTGTTTTGTTTGTAAATATAAAATTATTTTTAATAAACATATATTTATCATGAAGATTGAATAAAATGAATATAAAAATTACATGAAAATTTTATAAAAACGAAATTTCGGTTTTATCCGTAGAAGTCATATTCGGTTTATTTTTATCATCATTAGTCTAGCATTCAGAGTTAATAATACATTTTAAGCATGCCAGTTATTCCTCCTTATCTTCAATACCATATGCTTAGAAATGCCTGTTTATTTTTCAGTTTTAAAGTAAAATACGAATGAGATATTCTATATTTAGATAAAAATTAATATTTACAGGCAATACAAATTTATTAACGAAAATTTTGTCACTTTACTTGTTTATAGTTTTAATGAGCTCAAAATAAAGCGATCAAATCAACGAATGACTCTGATCGTTGTATTAAGTTTTCAAAGTTTTAGCATTAAACTTTATACCAGATTAATAATAATAATAATAAAAACATCATGTTATTTGATAGTAAAATTATAAAGTATGCTCCTTTCTTCATTCATTAATATTTTATGAGATATAAAGTTACTGAAATCATTTTATATCTCATAAAATTACAATTATTAATGGAATCGAAGTTAAATTTGCATTTGATAAAGAGGCATTTAATGAGATTCAGAGAGGCTATAATAAGTCTACCGGAATCGAATATGTAAGAGAATATTAGTTCATTTTTTTATTTCGATGATCGATCTTCGCACGACCTTTAGGATTAGATTATAAAAAAAACAATCGCAGAAATAGGTCATCGCCTACAAACGCCAACTATTATAGCAAAGAATGAAAGAAAATAAGATAAAAAAATAGCTCGTCCCATTTCGGCAGATTCAAAACGTCTAACATGCACTCGAAGCGAGCAACACCTGCAGGCTTTGTCATTATACCTCACCCCAACTGACGCCCCAATGGTGTCAGCATTCAGCCTAATGATGCCCTTATAGCAATTAGAACATTTCTTGAATTTTGGGGTGGTTCCTCGACCCACTAAACCGATCGTCACGTATTTGTAAATCCTCTTTTAAATATTTATTTATAGAATACAATAAAAACTTGCATTCGTACGTAGTTTGAAAGCACTCTTATGTCGGGCATTCTAATAAATCTAAATCGTAACTAATTAATTAAACACATTTATCTTTTATTTTATAATAAGTAGATAGGTTTCTACATTACAATCCCATTAAATAAGGTTAATAAATCACTACATTATTAAGTATGAAGTGAAAATGCATAAACTACTGATTTATAATGCTTACATTAAAACGATAAAACAACAATGCTTCATTAAAATAATTCATGAAAGTAATCTGCTTCAATCAGAGATGAGGTGTTTTCGTTGTTTTTTTTTTCTTCTTTGATATATGTTTTATTTTTTTAAACAAATATTATACTACAGCAAGTAGATAGCAAGGTCACAAGATGATGTAACAACAGGGAGTAGAGATTCACTTCAGAATTTCTATTGTTTTACTTTCATAGAAAATAAAATATGGTTTCAATATTTAAAATATTTATATATACATATGTATAAAATCTGTTATTTTGTTTAATATATATATATATTCCAAATCATATTTTGTTATTAATAGTTCTTTTTAAAAATTTATTAAAGAAAAGGCGTGTTTTTTTTTGTTGATATTTTACGAGTTTTATAAAATCATTTGATACAATTAAACACAATTCATTTTTAAGAGATGACAAATAATAAATAAATTATTCATTTCTGTTTTCTCTTTCTTCACTAGGCTGTATCGTTAGTGATGAAAATTTAATATCTTGTTAAATTTCTAATACAGTATTTGATTTAGTTTAGTCAGTTATTTATAAATTTTTTTCTCTGTTAAAACATGGACACATAAATAAATAAGTAACGTAAGTTACATTCTTCCATTATCGCAATAAATAAATTCATTACTCTATAAAGTGAGGCGATTTAAAAAACTGGTAGAAAGTTCACTGAATTAGAGACATTTATTGAATTTTTTTTATTATCATATATAATTTTATCTAAAAGTTTTACAATATCATAGATTGTTATTCTTCATTATCACTTTTCAAATATTTTTTTAAAATTTCGATAACTTTTGAATATTTGGAGCGATTCGTTCATCTATATTTCTATAAATTTGAATGAATTGAAAAAAATATACCAAAAATACAATTCTTCCTTTAAAAAATTTGGATGTAGGCTAAAGAAGATTATATATAACATCTTGTCAATATCTGCAGTAAAAATCCCATTCTATTGGATTTGTGGGAGCGAGTACTGAATCTTTTCTTGAAAACTTTTCTAGACGAATTTAAAAATTTCTGTTAGATATCAACTATATATAACTGATGAAACATGATATAAACATTTCTTGTTTTAATTTTTAAAATATAACTGCATTTTTTAACAAAAATATTGATATAACAACTTCGAAAATGCTCTCATATTTTTATCAGCGATAAAGTCGAATTCATTGATAATTGCAGAATATGAAAATGGTTCCACACAAATAGTTCTATAAGCCATTAAAACTTATAGTTGGAAAGCAAAAATCAGATTGCATTAGTTCTATATTAAAATCATATTTCCGTTAGGTGATCGATTTTTTTTAAACGCCAATTTTGACTACATTTTCTCGAGAAATCGTAAAATCGATTTTTATTATTTTCAATAAAATTCGTGGAAAGATTTTTCATAATATCGCATGATTTTCGATACGAATTTGCAGACAAACTTTAACAATTTTATTTTTATTGCTCACTTCATTATTTAGAATATGTCATGTATTCTTGAAAAATTTATTAAATTCGTTTAAACATAATAACGTAGCCTACTTTTAAAAATATCATAAATAAGTTAACTCTGAAAATTTTACCATTAAATGCAGATTAACCATTAAGGTTCATTTTACTATCAACAGTAATTTAAAATTGTTTAGAAAGTAGGCTATTAAATCGATCTGTGCTGCAGTTTAATAGCTCTGTTTAGTGATCTTCAGATAAAATTTTAAATTAAGATGTGGTTATATATAGAATCCAAGAAAGTGGTTTTAACATAAGAAAAACTTTAATTGCTGTAAATGAAATTTAATATGAAATTTATATTCTTAATCAAATCTCAGTTCTATTGCTGATGCTTCATAATAAGTATGAAAAAATGAGAATTTAGGAAACAAAAACTTGTTGAAAAATAGTATGAAAATTTTATTAATATAGATTACTGCATATAAATTAATGTTTTCAGATTTTCATCATTTTCATGTTGGAAGTATTAGGAACTTTAGTTACAGAATCTCTTAACCATTGTTTTTTGTATGGACATGTTTCGTTAAATTTCATCAAAGTCCAATCGTAATTTGTATCGTTTTCGAAACCGCATTCCGTGTAAAGATTACTCAAAAGTTGTTTTAGATAATTATAATTCGGTTTCTCTTCAAATTTCAAATCTCTACAATATTGCAGATAAAAGGCGAACTGTTTAGGTAGATCTTCGCATAATTCTTCAATGGTGCAAAATATCTTCTTCTTAGAAATTCTTTCGTATTTCTGTTGTTTATTGTCAGCTTTTATTCCTTGCCACGGAAGACCACCTTTGATAAAATATAACATGACGTAACCCAGAGATTCTAGATCATCTCTGCGACTTTGTTCTATTCCTCTGTGAGTGTTGATGCTAACATATCTTGCTGTTCCAGTTAGACTCTTGCCGTCTTTATACGGAATATGCTTATTTGTATTAATATCTTTATACCTCTTGGCTAAACCGAAGTCAACTATGTAAACAATATGTCTATTTTTACCTAATCCCATTAAAAAATTATCAGGTTTTATATCGCGATGGATGAAATTCATGTTATGAATGGATTCGATTCTACTCAACATTTGCTGTCCCAACATCAGAGTGGTCTTTAACGAAAAACTATTATTACAATATTCGAATAAATCTTCTAGACTCGGACCTAATAGTTCCATTACTAGTACATAGAAATCTCCTTCGGTTCCAGCCCATTTCAAGGAAGGAAATCCCAGGATATCCTTAGACATTTTATAAAATTTGCTTTCAATATATAACTGAGAATGTTTACTGTTAATGCTCTCTAGTTTTATTGCAACTTCTTCTCCATTCAAAATGTTGATGCCCATGTAAACCTGGCCAAATGATCCATTACCAATCTTTCTTCCCAAACGATACTTGTTTCCGATTCTCAAATCCATTTTGGTTTTTTTAGACTCAAAAATTTCTGTTTTCTCCTTAGAAAATAATTGTGCAGATTTAGTCAAATAATTCTATTTTATATTCTTCATATTTAGTATTGTTGTTTTAATTCATTAATAGGCCTATTATTAAAAATAAAAACAAACAAAACAAAAGTTTATAAATGCTTATTTATAAGAAAAAAAATTTATTTCATTTCTGCAGATTTCATATATCGGATAAACAAAATCTTATTTTATTATTAAAATGAAATAAAAAATAAAAAATATTATGTTATTTCAATATTTTATAATTACTACGAATTCTTAGCATTATTATACTAAATTTTATTAATATTTTTGATTTTAATTATGATCCATTATATTAATATTTTTGATTTTAATTATAATCCATTGTATTAATAAATTAAATCACGGGAGAATAGTGTGAAATTTAAATATTATTTCGTAAAAATTCCGAAAATTTTAGAAATATTCTAACATATAGATTATTTTTAAGTTAAAATATTTCTTATTACCTCAATAAAAAATAAAATTGCTTTTTATCAATTGGATTTTTATTAAAGCAAATCTGATTTTTGAAAAACTACAAATGTGTGGTACTTAAAATACAAAACAAAATTAATATATATATATATATATATAAAAGAATACATTTTGTTAGTATTCGCCGCTTGTAATATTAAATTTAAAAATCTTTTCATCATCAATAAAATGTTCTTGAACGTTTTATACGAAAAATCCATTTTCTTTTATTTAAATAGTTTTATATTTCTGGATGACCAATTCTTCATATCATTTATATATATAAGAAAAAAAAATTGTTTCACTTATTTTACATTCAAAAATTGTGCAAAAATAAATATTTTTATCTTCTACCTAAACTGTAAAAATATTAATTACACTCATTCTTTTGCCTTACACATGGATTTAGTTAGGAATTTTTGATGATGATTAAGTTTGAAACAATTGTAAAAATATTTAAATGAGACAAATCAGTACTAACTTGAAATGTTTAGGCATTTCATATCGATTTTAGTTAAAGAAAATAATAATAAAGAAAGGTTTTGTGAAGTTAATTAAATCTTTCGAATATTCAATCTCTCAGTTACGGGTAAGAAAGAATGCAAGAGTAAAATATACCGAGAAATTTTAATGCAATTTTCTAGACAGTTTTAAACAAATAAACAACTCCAAGATATTGGAGTAATCAATAGACGTCGACAACGCAATCTGCTATATTATGATCTTCAAATCAGTTTATTACAATATTAAAATAAAACCAAATATTCAAAAATAGTTGGTAAGTCACGTAACAGTTAGATTACTTTATATTAAATTCAATCTAAATGAACAAATCGTTTATAATAAGGCACATCGAAAACATAAAACTTATTTTCGAAGTTATATATTATTTTAAAATATTGTCTATTTTTTTATTCGAATTTTATGCTTCATTATAACAGATTACTCCACATTATCGATTTTCAACGTAATTTTTAATAAAGCGGAGGCGGTTGTTTATTTTTAGCTTTTATATAAAAATAGGAACAGAGATCGGTACAAACTAAAAAGAATTGATTCCTTGTTACTAAATATAGTGAGTGAAAAATACCTGATAATTTTTATGTGTAGTTATGTAAATTTTTAGATAGATGTTTATAGTTGTGTTTCGATTATCGAAGAAAATAATTTATTTTAATTAGCGAATAATAAATAAATAAATATATATAGGCCTATATATATTTTTTTTATATACGTACTTATTCGCTGACAAGGAGTACTTGTACGGTAATGTTAGAAAGCTGTAATTGATATGAATGCATAGTAACTATCACAAGTTAATTTACTGTTATTAAATTTCAGTTTCTTCTTGTTATAAAATATGTGGTCAAATATAAATATCAATATATTCATAGAGAAAGGATGATTTCATTACAATATATTTCTTTTTTTTTAATTAAATAAATGAAAAATGTCGAGGTTTGGTCTCATAGCTGCATAACAATGTTTACAAGTTAACTTTTATTATGATTTTCTTATTAAAATATGTAAATTGAAAACTTTTTAGACTAAATTTCATAAAATTCAAGTGAAAATGTTGAAATATTTTATGAGAATATACTGTTTGCTTATCAAATTTTAATCAAGTTCACAAGATAGATTCGTTATTAAAATTCTTAAATATAGCTTCTCACAGATGAAAAATTTACTAAAAATTTTATTAGACGAAATTAAAAGACATTAAACTATAATATAATCCGAATTCCATATAATTGGACCAATATACTGGCAGGCAACACATAATGTCCAATATTATCACGATAGAACTTAAATTATCGGTAGTAAACCGTAGTTTGAATATCTCGTAATTGTATGTTATAACTTTAGAGCTCAGATTATGTTGAAAAGTCGTTATGAATAGATATTTATTCGCTTAGTAACTAGAAAATCGAATTATGGAGTAGCGCAGTCGAGGAAAGAACTTATATTCTTAGAAACTTAAAAAAAGACGAGATCATAACCTCCATAATAAAGAAGAAAGAAGCCATACGACCGATTGGAAGGCCAGTTTTTTTAGTCAGATGTATCATCGCTGTATAAATTTTATATGATTTGAGACGACAGACAGATCTAAAAATTGTAAGTTAAGAAAAATTTGATGTATATTAGAAAGAGAATACTGTATAAACAACTGGAAGTTATTAGAGAGTACAACTGCAAATTACATGATCGAATATTATAATAGGAAATATTTATCATTATATATTGTTCAATAATAATTTAAATTTAGGCTATATCATATTATTGTAAAGATAATATCGATAAATGCAATTCGAAAATCTGCCATTGATCACATCTGCCACAAACATGAAATTGAGAATTGATGATTTTATGAGACGAATCTTTTAACATAGGTAATGGAAACTTGGATAGAGTTGCAACTCTAGATGGCATATAGAGTTGTAACAATTCACAATTTTAATTTTGCGAAAATTTTATAGACATATATTCTCAATAAATTTTCCATTTTAATTAAATTATGAATAATTAAAATATATAAAATAATATTGAATCAGTTGACATTCTATATAGTGAAAAGTTTTCCGAACATTTCTGATAACCTAAGTTCAAAGTTAAAGAATTAAAACTGAAAATCATAGAAATAAGCAAGAACAGTTATAAAACTCCCAATTATTTTATAATTTCAGTCTAAAAATATTGCTGTTTTAGTAAATTAGATAATAAACTTAATGTTTCCCAAGTAATATTTGTGAATACTGTATGGCCTATTTTTTGATTTATGTGGCTCACTCCCATGAGAATGTAAGTATTGTTTTTCATCTGTTATCAAAGAACTGCTTTTGGTGATTAATAAAACTTTTAAATAATCCCATTTAATTCCTTATTTTAAAATTTGCGAAGAGAACAGGGATTACAGAAATTAATAGCGATTGATAAATATTTTATACATACAAATTCGTAAATTGTATTATCTATACAGTGAGCTTAAAATAAAAGGAGAATTTATGCATATTATGTTATTTATCAACTAATATTAATGATTTTAATATAAAAATAATATATATTAAAATTTACAGATTAAACATAAGTAACTGTATTCGTCTAAATCAGGGGTCTCCAAACTTTTCTGACCGCGGGCCACACAGACTTCTGTAAGGTCTCTAGCGGGCCGCATATA